>CAKALG010000679.1:0-30998 GCA_916700815.1 Helicolenus hilgendorfi | reverse complement strand
GCTGCGCTGTGCTCACCGGCTGTGACCTCTCCATTCTCTGCACGGCGATTGCCTCATTAACGTCATGGTTCCCTTATAGCATTGGGTTTAAATCTGAAGTGTTGCCGAATAGGCGCTGTTGCTTTTTGCTTAAACACCAAATCACGTCTTGTCTCTCTCTCGTCCCGGGTGTGTGAAATCTGACCCATGCTTCTCTGTGCTGAGACTCCAGACACTTTCACTTTCAGATTGTAGCATCCACCATCCGACTATGTATTGATAACACGCCGCTGATTCACCAAAATGAACCAGATGGGTTTTATTTCTATAAAAAAAAGCAAAACGACGGTGGGGGCGGTGGGAAAGTAATGTAATCGGTGTGTGACCTACACCGACTACTTCTGCAAGCCTATTATCAAATAGGCCATATTCGAGTATTAATATCAACAGTTTATTACTCTGGCAATCTGTGTGCCAATTAAAAACAGAATGACAATAATAGTCCGATGAAAAACATATCAAAAAGGAATTGTTTGTACTTTGCACTGACGGCTATGCCATTGTTAGACTGTCGAGTCTTGATTCGTAAAGATCAACAGATCATTGGTTTTATGCCCTGACATTTACATTTTTAAATTCTTCTTCTGAAGCAGCAGGCGGGTGGGCATATTGGGACGCCACACCGGTGACTTCAGGAGGGAAGCAATCTCATTTCGATTGATTTTTTATTTAAAATCGGTACACGCCTAGTATATCCCCACTTTTTTTTTCCTAAACTTGTCTAAAGTTTAGACATTATGACATTATGTTAATGTTATTGAAATGATCTATTATTCATTCTTATTGTGTTGAAGAATAGTTGAATAGTCACAGAACACATTGAAATGTTACATTTTAATGTGAAAGATCTTAAGATTTTCAGACAATCTCTGTTGCTACCCCTTACCATAATTAAATAAAATTAATTTGCAATTAAACGATAACAGAGTGATCACAATGTGAGGCTGAAAATGATTTGACATCCCAGCATCAGCCTAGACCCGAACACCCTGCATGTGTACTCTGTATGCTTTGTGGTAGAGTCAGCTGCCAAAATACTCACAGACCAATTTCTACTTCTGTCAGTAATTACAATGATTCATCTTTGTCCACATGTCTACCTATCCAATCCACAACTTGGATGATAAAAATGTAGAAAACCTTTCTTAGGTACAAATTGGAGTGCCATCTTCCTTCATGAACACACAGACAATCTCTCTTTGCCTTTCTGTGCTACTTCACCTTTTTTTCTCCGTAGTCCATCAGAGCCTGTCCTATTCTGAGTCTAAAGCGTGTGTCTGGAGAATATTTATTTTGACCTGTTTTATGGCTCCCTTGATGCATTGCAGCTGTGAGCAGTCATGTGTCTCATTGATAATGAAAGAAAGGGGTAACAAAGGGAGAGAGGGATGGATGGAGTCAGAGAGAAAGGAAGTATGAGCGGGTGAGTCATGCATCTATTTGATAATGATGACCCATTGGTTAAGAAGTGTGTGTCACAATCTCAGTGGCAAGGGGAAGCATTTGACACGCTCAGGACATTCTTTGGTTCCTGCCTGCTTCAATTAAGTTCCTGCTGTTTGTGGCTTTAGAGCCTGTGGCTCCACTAATCTGATGTGTGTCTGTGTGAGTGAGTGAATTAGTGTTTGTGTATCGCCCCGTGTGCATTTGTGTGTGAGATTGCTTGTGCCTGTCATTGTGTGTGTATATTTGTGTGTTTGCAAGGCCCTGCTGCTGATGTATTTGGACCTTGCAGGTTTGTTAACCTGTTCTTTTTAAAGTTGTTGTCTTTCACTCACCTCCAAAACAAACTTTTGGTTCATTTTATTCCCCCCTGGTCTGACCATTAAGTCCAGGAACAAGGTTTAAATTATATAGCCACACTAGCTCTATTGCTGATCAAACGCAATAAAAATAGCTTGAAATGCAGAGAGCCAAATCTGCTGTTCTCCGAGGGAAAGTCAGTGTTGTTACCTAAATCAAAGGGATTTAACGTCTGTACCAATTACGGCCTAGTGCATCTTGTATGTTCTTGTGCATTCTTGTGTGCTTTAATTCTTTATTGTCTATGACCGAGTCTGATCGCATACGCAGCAATAAACACTATAGCATTAGAAACTTTGGCATGGTCTGAATCTGCATTGGGAAGCTGCCTGAACTCTGTGGAGAGAAGGACTCGCCATCCAGTCTGTTTTTGTTTTGTTCCACTAATCCACGGTTTTTAGAGGCATTTTTGCCCTTTGCACCCATTAATTTCCTATAGTACTTCTAAATCCAACCTGTGTTATTGAAGGGATATTTTTTCCTTCAAATGTTACATAATTTCACATTAAATGTCTGAGGACCCATTTCCAACATTACCCTTATTATCTTAATTATCTGTATAATATGTAGACAACAAAAAGCAAAGGCACCAGACAGTGGGGAAAAATGACTTAACCAGAGTGCATTAGTCAGACAAGATAAATGGAGCACTCAGTCAGAAGAGTGAAAGCATGATGGTGTGTTTGCTAGCTAGCGCTATACTGGATATGAAGATCATTTAATTATTGACAGTGATTTTAACCCTTGGACTGCAGTTACTGGGCTGCGACACCCACAGGTTGCAGCTCCATGTCCCTGTGTTTTATTAGCTATTATTGGGAGATTCTCTTTTATTTTATACTTTTACCTATGAAACTTTATCCCAGTCTGTCTCCGTCTTTAATCGACGGCAGAATTCTTCAAGTTGCACCATAAGAATTGCATACTTGAATTTACATCAGCAATGCAATTATTGATAACTGAACGTGTCTAAGTCCAACGTGGTTAGACCAATTTATTATCTGCCCATTTGTCATCTTGGCTGCCATCAACAAGGCCCCTTTGGCATGGCGAATCAATCCAGAACTGTATTCATCAGTAAATGTTATCATAAGCTACTTCAGCATGCCTGACTTTGCCAAAAGGGCCCCAAGAGTTAAGCTAACATTTGTTATCTTTCAGTTTCTTTCCTTGCGTATTTAACTTGAGTATGTATAGCTACCCTTTTTGTCCTCTTCAGTTTATTGTCCTGGATACTAGACACAAATCCATTGCAAGTGCTTATCCCCAGTCTATCTATTTTAATGGAATTAGCTGCATTTGTTGAGAGTTTTCAGTGAAAAGGCAGGGATTAAACCTCGGGCCTTCCATTATCATTAAAGGCCGATTTACCTAGCCAGCCATTGATGTGGTCAAATACTTGTACTGTTGTTTTTTTTCCCGCCCTAACATAATGTGACTGACATCATTTGTGAAATCATATATAGTCAATGTTTACTCTTTACTTTTTAGTGGCTGAAACATCAGATAGCAATAAAGAACAGATTTAGTGGCAAAGAAAACAAGTAAAATCTAAAAATACGATATTGTGACCTGGAACAATTTTTGTTCCTTTTTGTTCCGTAATCTGTAACACAGATGTTTCAACACACTGTTGAAGGTAATGTTTTCATGCAATTAAGAGTATATGTGCCGAAAACATCCCGACAGCATTGTAATTTAACTTCAACATTCACTAATTTTTACTGAGTTTAGCTTGACAGCATCATTTAATTTAACGTCTCAGGACGTCCCTGTGCTGTAGGCAGACAAGTCGGTCACTATGATTACTCTGAGCAGCATGCATGGGAATGAATAACAATATAATATGTGTCTGATTAAATTAGTTGTTCCAAATGTTTTTAATGTTGTTCCTCCATGGCTTATTTTGGTCTTGCAGTTGTGACAAATTGCGAGCTTTATGTCTCCTTCACTCATGCTGAAGAGGTTAAGCATTGCCTGAGATGTGCCAGTGGAGCCTAAGTCAGACTCAGGAAAAGAGTCTTTGAAGACTGAGACCTACAGGCCCAAACAAAACTCCTGGTCTACAGAGCCGTTGTCCTCCGCACCGTGCTGTATAGAGCGGAATCATGCATCACCGACAGCAGGCACCTGAGAGCCCTGGAACAATACCAAAGATCAATACCAAAGATTCTGAGGATCAGCTGGGAGGACAAGCGCACCAACATCAGCGTTCTGAAGGAAGTCAACCTGTCACCACCACAATAATGCAGTACCACTACTCTGATGGACCAGCCATGTCATCTGCATATCCAAAACAGATCCTGCACACCCAGCTGAAGGAAGGCCAGCGAGCCCCTGGCAGGCGAAAGAAACATTTCAAGGACAATATCAAGACCAGTCTGAAGAAATTCCACATCACATCAAGCACTCCTGGAAGAAATCTGTGCAGGATTTGCACGTCATGAAACCTATCCTCTGCCGTGCTGTAGAGACAAAGTGACAGCACCAAGAGGAGAGAGAGAGAAAGGATCAACCACCAGCAACCATCACCACTACGACTGCCCATGTGGCACGAAAGTATGTGCATCACAGATTTGCCTCTAGATCCATCTGAAGACCCACAAGTAGACGTCCCAACAGGGGAGGACAGTCGTACTCATCCCGAGTGACCGCCGATGATGATGTGTGTAGCTGTGATGTTACTGCTGCCGCCGACATAAAACTGTTATGCGTGTGTAAATGTGATCGCCAAAAAAAACGGAAACATGATCGGCGCCCGATCGATCGGTGCATCTGTACTTTACTTTGAAACCACCATGTTTACCTTGTCCACATACCACTTCAGTATTGCATGGTATCGGTATATCAAGGTTCAAGTACCCACAACAAAAATGTACAGTGTCCATTAGCTTTTAGCCTTTTGTAGCTTCCACATGTGCTGCATTTTTGTAGCTGAACCTGCCCCCTGACCTTCATGTGGAGGTCAATGATTTTACAAAGGATTTCGCTTTGCAATCAATACTGTAACACATTTGTTGAACCTAATGCCATACCGCCTCCGTTTCTTATCTTCAGCCACATCATCTCTAACAGTCGCTACAGTAGACGCAGCCTTTATCAGTGGTTGGGAGTCTAGTCAGTGTGTGTCATTCAGTCCTCCATGACTTCCCAGTGTGTCCATCTGACATAGGCCCAATAGACCAGACTGTTGACTTTATTTTATCTCTCTGCTCACCCACTCCTCTTTCTGCCACTCCTCCCTTACTTTTTCAATAGCTTTCAGGGTCAGCTGGCTAGACAGCACTGTATACATGTGTGGGTGTGTAATGTATGTGTCATTGACAGTGCGACCAATTGAGGCAGTACAAGGACACAAGACACATATTATTTTCAGGCTTCTATAGTCTTGTAATAGAGCAGATCTGAACTACGTATAGCTATCTAAGTCTGTAAGCATGCAGCTTTTTTTAACAACCAGGGTAGAGGAGAGGGACGGAGGGACATGGAAAGCCTGATGGCGAAGATATTAATATGGCGCATGCCCTTTTGATACTGTTGCATTGTGGTGGTTTATGTACACAGACACACACACATTTAAGCAGCAACACAAATATTTCCCCTCACATCCGGCATTCGTCTCGTTTCCTCTCCACTCCTCTCCACAGCCATCAGCTCAGAAAAGCAAAGCTCATCTCATCTGTAAGTAAGGAGTAATAGCAATAGCAGGGGTGGCAATGAGAATAGTAAATTTTGAAAACGGATCACCTCCATCCTTCTCACAGAAACAAGTCATTCAGGCAAACAAACGAGCGAGATAGAATATGAGCATATATGTGAGAGGGAGGATTGATGGGGGGTATTGATAGAATTTATACTCCTGGTTGAATTGACAATTATCCGCTAGATGAAATTGGAATTGGGTTGTAGAAGTGATGGGGACCTTTTTGCAGTGAAACCCAGATGCAAATATTGGGATAATTTACATGAGCGCTTGATACCCTCTCTGCCTCATATATTCAAGGATTTAATAGCCTACTTTCCTCGCAACTATTCTCGAAAACAGAGGAAGAAAGGCAGAAAGGCATCGAGGGGGAGGAGGGGATAGGGGAAAAGAAAGGAAGAGACAGATGCAGAATAGAGCTAGGAGCAAATTCAGCCCTTAATTTGCAAACCATAAGCAAATTATGGGTACACAATTTCTTCCCCCTGCCAATAGCTGGTGATGCAGTTTGTTTTGGCTGGGTTGCATTTCCTCCCTTCAATCCATAAGGTCGGTCAAATACAAAAGCAACCTTGCTGACCTGGGGCAAAAAGACACAGGGGATGAGGAAGGAAACTGAGAGAGCGAGAGGAAGAGAACAAGAAAGAGAATTGACAAGAAACCCATCCATGAACACAGTTTTCAGTAGAAAAGGCTATTAATTCTCTGTACAGTATTGCATGGAAACAACAGTTTGATATGTCAGGGGAAAACAAAATTGGTTCGCAGTAGGGATGGGTCATGATTTTTAGAAAAGTCATTCAGTTATATAAAATAAAATAGTTTATGCAACTATCATATTGTCTTAGAAAATATATTTTCCGTTGTTTGTTTGTTTTATTACTACCGCCTGGTAGTAATGTAACTACCTGTAAACGTGTGTGGCGTGTTCAATTCGGCTCTTTTCTGTTGGGGGGGCGGATGCATCCCTATTTCGCACAATGAACCTTTTAGAATGCAAAAATCTGAAGAGTCTCGAAAGATGTAATACTTAAATAGGAAAAATCTGTAAAGGATATTGAAAGACAGGTAGGTGATTACAACCTCAATTGCTTATTATTAAATGGAAATACAGTTTAAAAAACGTATGACTTCTCTTCTTTCTATCTTAATATTTTTTCTTTCTTACTGTACTGTTTCATGCTGTAGAGTTTCAGTGCTTGGGAGAACATCACAGACACACTCTCATGCCACAGCCACCTGAGTGATTGTGAGGTGGGGAAGCCTCATTAATCACGCCATGCCAACGAGGAGGCAGAAAGCATGGAAACAAGTTAAATAGGAAGTAGGTTCCTTCCCTCGGCTTTGTCACACAATTGCGTTTGTGACTGTGATTGAGTGTGTTTGCCTGCATGCATGTTGGTGGAACGTGAACCCCTTTGAGAGACAGCCTCTGACGTATCCGCACTTACAAAGGAAGAAGCTATCCTCAATGTGTATGCCCTTGAAATAATAGCATACTGAATATTACCAGAGGGGAATTTTAACCAGAACAGCCAATTTGAGTGTGTAGTAGTGTGCATTTGACAATGTTGCCATAGAATTAATAGAAATAAAACGTTTTGCTGTCAGAGATAATGAAGTTTTAAAGTATGGAGTAAAGGGAAAGAGAGGGAGTTGACAGTGATAAAGGTCTCACACTAGAATCCAGGGAATCACAGTTACAGTACAACAGGCCTCAGTGGCCTAAGGTTAAGGTATGTATTGTAACCTTAGGTGGGCTGAGGTTAAGGTATGTATTGTAACCTTAGGCCACTGAGGCAGCAGAACAAAGCATTCAACATATTTTCCTTTTACAGTCCTAAAGGGTGCAGTAAGTGGCTATTTCAGCTGCCCTTACTTCAGGAGAACCTCACGTTTGCAAATTTTTTTTCACCAGTCTTAATGATGATAAGTCTATACAGTAACCTGTCATACTTAAATTATACAAGGTTACAACATCATAATTGGCATCCAGTATTCAGCGTTATCATGTTTCTACCGCGGTATCTTTCTGCTGTCTTCGTGAAAATATTTGCAAAAATAGTAAATGCCGTTTTTGTTTTATGCCACTACATGACTGCAGAAATAGACTGCAGTGCAGACAAAGGGGATCCAACTGAGCTCTTAGGTGTTAGCATGACATTAGCTACATTTATATTACAGTAATCTGGCTGTCATACTTTTGATGCAGTTTCAATGTGCTTTTGACAATGCAATGGCAGTCCTTATAGTAATGGTAACTATAGCTTAGCCATGACATAAATATAGCTGTCAAATGACAAAGTCCTGAAGGTGCAACACAGCTCTGTCCTCCCACAAACCACCAACTCTTAGTACTAAACTATTATTTCCTACACTAAACCCGCAGTACACCCTACAGTACGTAAAACCCACACTTTCACCTAGTTCATAGATCATATAAATTTCCTAACGCAACATCGGTTTCAACAACACTAGGGTGATGGGACAGCTGAGCCTCCTGACTTGAAATTGCAGTGTTGTCTGGAGGAGGTTAGATGGATGCAAGATGGTGAAGTAACCTAATGAACTTTGTAGAAAATTGACTTTTTTTGTGCTTCACATAGATTTTAGAAGTGGTGAAAGAAAGAGGATGATATCACTTGTAAAGTCCTTCAAGGTTTTTTATCTCTGTCCCTTTCTGCCTCAGCACTGATAAAACACACACACGCATACACTTCTTCAAACAAGATCAGTATTCATTTATACAGGGCCTCTACTTGTGTGTGAGAGTCATAAAGTATAGAAGTCACCCCAAAGCACATACATGCACATTTCACACAGAATACTCCCGTAGTAGTAATTTGTTTTTCTACGTGTTTGTTTGTATGTGAGCGAAATCACAGGCGCAATAACTCACAAGTTTAGAGTTGGATATGGAGGTGAAAGACAGTGAAAACGCACACCAGGTTAACGGCATTACAATGTTGTGCACAGGAGCAGTCCAACAATTTTTATCTTTATTTCCACGTAGCAGTAAAATATATTGTGCAGTAAAATATCTATATCATAATATTTGCAACATTCTTATGCCAACTAATGGCAGAAGAACTATTACGTGGCTAGCCTGTCTGGCGACAGCAGTGCTGTTAGCTGGGATGAATACAACTTTCACAGTAGACCAGGGTTGGAAATGAACTTTTTTGGTCTCCTGCCACTCTGGCTGGTGGATTCCAAAATCTATCAGCCACTCATTTTTTTTTCACCAGCCACTTTATTTTTTTAACCGGCAGTGTGAAACTACATGTGAAAAATAATAAAATAGAAACAATGTTCAAGCAATAGGCTATTTTTTCCATAAAGTACATACATAAACTCTTAAGGAACATTTTCTTAGTCTTTCTCTCTCATATACACAAACATGGTATACACACATGCACACACACATGGTGCAAAATTAACTTATTTGTCCACCTGCCAAATAGCTAGTGTATTTTCAACTTTTACCAGCCACTCAATGGATTACCATTGTTTTTTGTTTTTTTTTGGCATGTAGGAGCTACTTGCATATTTTACCAGCATTTGGCTGGTGCTAATTTCCAATCCTGACTGTTTTATTATTGTTCTTTTGTTCATGCTAACAGAGAGAATGCATTTGTGTGTGACAACAGGGGATTTTCAGTAATCAAAAAATGGAACAACAAACAAATCTTCTATTCTTACACTAAAATTGCACCTTCTCCACACGTGTTTCATAAAAAAAGCATTACAAGCATTGCCAAATATACAGGAGGGGAGCCGTCCATCTCTTTAGCATTTACAGTACGCTATGTTATAACAAATTTTCACTTTTACTTGTTGACCTAAATCTCTGACAAAGTATCCATCAATTCACTAAGACCAAGCCCACCCATCTCCTCTAAAGCTTCCTCCCAAAAGCTGTTGCCTTACTTATCCAGCCTGCTCAAGATACTCTGTAAAACCTCAAAATCTTTGGACTCCTCACCATCAAATGAAACTTTAAGTCTTACTACTGTCACTATTTATTGCCATGGGATGTATTTTCTACTTTTCACTCCGCAGTCTGAAATGTCTTAACAGTCTGGGGAGCTTATAGTGCATGACACAACACACTTGCAGAACATATCTATTGCATGCAATCCTTTCCATTTAGCTTAATGTCCTCACGGTACAGTGGGCCAATCCAGTCATTGTCAGTAATCAGTCACTGTGTTGCTGTAACCACACATCATGTGGTCTTGCTGCTAAAATATACCCAAGCAAAAGTGTACATACAGTTTAGTGTGCAGTCAAAATTGAATAAAAGTAATATTTGTATTGTCACATTTGAAGCAGGCAGGTGGACCCACATGCAGGGACAGCAACAGGCAGGAGACAGGAACTAAAGAATAAACTATTTATTTTCCAACGTGGAATACAAAGTAGAAACACTGGGAAACTAACTACACAAGGAGCAACGATTTGGCTTCAACACAGGGAATGACGACAAACGAACTGACAAAGAACTCAAAGAACAGACAGGTATAAATACACAAGGAGCTAATCACAAGACAAGGATGGGCTGGAGTGGACAGGAACTGGAATAAGGAGGGAAACACTATTGGGTTTAAGACAACGAGGACTGGCAACACAAAGGAAGGGCTGATGAGGCTGGACACTAAACAGGTGTACATGGGAAGTCATGCTGGGCAGGGCTACAGGAACACATAAGCTCAGAAACACAAAGAGCAATCCCAGGAAACTCAAAACATAAAAAACACACAAGTACAAAAACAGTGGGACACAACCTCCTCACAGAAAACAGTGTATAGCCAGCAGGGCTTGACATTAAGGCAAGTAGCTGAGATGTTTTACTTGTCCAATAGCTAAAATTACTCAGAAGTGGAAATTTAAAAAAAAAAAAAAAAAATCAACAGGGATTTGGACAAATATCATTTATGAACCTATAAAACATACAACTACAATGCCACCAGACTCCATTAAATGGAGTCTGGTGGCATTGTAGTTGTGATCAGTGATTTTACATACCTGTAAATCACACTTCATTAATACTCAAGACTCATCAAATCTGTCTTGGTTAGTCTTTCCATTGTTCCAACAATCACCAACTCTTGTTGCTTTCTCCTTGACATTAGTAGTTTAAATATGTATTATAAGCTGCTTAGGGGTATTGTTAGGAAGTTAAACAGGTCATAATTCCCTCCCTAATAGATATTTTATATTGCTGTGAAAACAACTCCTTCAAACAACCGGATTTATTCAAGTTTCTCGCCAAAAAAATACATTTTACATGATTACATGTACACATCATGATAATGTTATAATTTACCTTTGCCCAAAACTTATTTTTACTGAATAAAGCATCATAATGTAACCCATTGCAACCTCTGTATGTCCCTCCTTCATATAGCCAGCTAACATTACTAGCTCTTCCTTCTATTGTTCACTATGTAGCATTATCAGGGAGCGGCGACTAAAAAGCATTAATGCCGATCTCCCGGTCGTATCGTTTTACTGAATATCGGCTGACACAGAGTTTACTTACCCCGGGCAAGCGGGCAAGCATTAATGTCGAGCCCTGGCCAGCAGAACAACAGAAAAACGGAACCGCACCCTAAAACAAACCCTAAAACAAACATAAGTCTCAGAACACAAACTGTGCATATGTTTTAAGCTAGACATAACCTCAACAGCCCTAAAAACCAAAACAACTGAAAAACCAAGGAGTCCAACAGAAGAATCCATCAGAACCATGACAAGGATCTAAACCAGCAACATTTGCTTCTCCCAAGTATACCAACAATGACATGAATCCAACTCTTCTTTTTTCAAAGCACTTTGTTCTAGCAGGCAATCTAATTAAATAGGTTGTACAAAACCAGGGTGCCAATCTCTGATATTATTTCTTCACTACAAGTATGACATAACACTGTCACAGCATGGCCTTTGCCTTTCCTTCCTCTGCTTTTGTGGCCAAGGTGTTGAAACACATACATAACACCTCTGCTGTCAAATGAAAGTCAGGTACGGCCACATATTGCAATGATTCTTTTTTGCAATCTTCTAGCTCACTGTCGCCCAAACAAAGGACAAATGGATGACTTCAAAGATTTTTTCTTTTTATTGAAACAAAATGGCTACAAAATGTGCAATAATTACATCAAATAGATTACAGCAATAGCCCATAAAGCAAATTTGTTCATATGTAAGCCTATAAACAAATAAATAAATAGACTGTAGCCTATGCCAACATATAAAATAACAGACCTGGCTTTATTGAGACTGTCTGTCAATCTGTCTCCTCCGCTGCATTTCAGTTCCCGGGACAGTGCCACACCTGAGGCACCCTCTACACACAACAAACAGCGCTATCTGTCAGAGAATAACTAATAATAATTAATGTTGTCGCATAATGAATAATGTGGGATTACTATTCCTTATTTCATGGGTTATTTGAGATTTTGGGGGTAAAAAAAGACAACAAACAAAAATGATACATTAGAATACTGATTTGGACGTCGATTACCATGACAATGGTCAAAGCTTCGAAGCATTGAGATCAGTCTTTAGTTATTTATATTGTATTTAAACAGGTTTAGTACAAAATGCTTATGGAATGAGTTATAAGGATTTACCACTACAGAGGCATTCATTTTTAAACTGTGAGTTATCCAATAGAGCTTTGAACATAAAGCATTTGCATTTGTGTCATAGGTTTTATTTCTACCTATAATGGTCTTTACCATGTGTATTAATTCTCTGTATGCGAGTCGTGTAAACTGAAAGTCGAGCATTGCTGGCCTTTAGAAAAAAAATCTCTTTAGATGTCTCTAATCCTCACAAACCCAAACAAAGAAAGGATGGAGGGCACAATACTGCCACGTAGGCTTTAGACTGGCTTTGAAGAGGCTTAACACTTTGTGCTCTCCTTAGGGTATGCCATTTGGCACCCTCTAAATTCATCTGAAGTGCTTACAGACAGGCCAAAGGTGTAGATAATATCAAGAGCTGTCTATTTACTACACTTGTGATAAGAAAATGTAGTGTTTGGTATCTTTGGCTCCAAACTCTGTTTCTATAAATGTTTGCAGTAGGTTATTTAAGTTTTAACAAATAGGGTAGTACTCAAGTAACTAGTTTTCCTCCAGATGCCTTTCAAGTAACATACCTAATGTACAGGTTGTATTGAGGTGAAAGCTATAAGGATTGTTTTTCACAGATTTTACAGAAGAGTTGCCCCACCTGTTCATCTCCATACATCAACTCTAAAATAGTGTTTATGACCAGAACCAGGGATGTAACTCAGACAGAATAGCAGGAACAGAGTCCTCTGCTGTTGGCTGAAAGTACTACAGGTTACTGCACAGAGAGACACTGGTGAAGAAATGAGACGTCGTCTTTACATGTTCTTCTGGCAAGTACATAGGCTACATGTTGAGGTCAGGTTTGTGATTACATAAGCATCACCAGCATGTTGAATAAGCTTCAGTTATGTATTTCTTCCTCCACATTTATATAAGGATATTTACTAGACATGGAGGGATTAAGTATGAACGGATCAGGAATGAGCATTGAGTTATCATAGAACGGGTCGCCAATCAATCTGTTGCCCTTCAATGTAGACAGCTAAAGATAAAATACGGTACAGACAGAGATACAGAATTGTTTCTATGTCATAAGAAACTTTAATTCTCAGAGGCAGGGAGGCTGCGAGACAGGCAGAGAGAGACAATGAAGTAGTGAATCAACACGTTCCCACAGGTTTATTCCTTAAGAGCAGGTTACTGGAAAGTTTCCAAAGGTTACAGGGAATCCTTGAAAGATACAGCAGAGGGAAGGTATGAATACATCCTTCCCACACAATTGACAAAGTCATCAGCTTTGCTTGCCAAGAAATTATAATTATTCCCTGTTGGAGGTTCACAATACCAGGATTTGAAATGAACAGCAGCTATAATAGGTTGTCACCTTTTTCACAACCATCATTTCTAATAATCTACCATCATTTCTAATGAACTACTCCCTGGCTAGTCATGTCTATAAAAATATCGAATGCCGGAAGGGCTAATGTGACCCAGGGCTGTACTTTAACTTTTTTTGCACATAGCGCTGGTGCTACAGAGATTTAGATTTTTGTACCACACGCCACAAAATTGTAGCACAAGTATAAAAGTATCAAGTAAGTCCATTAATGAGAATATTCAAATTCTGTGTTGAAATTCTGTGGAGTAAACAAAAATATGATTTAAAATGTTTTTTTTCCATGACCTTTTAAAGGAATAGTACTGAAAAAATGATCCACATGTTTACATATTACGTTGGTATAAGAGTAGCGTAATGTAATGTGTGCAGAGCGAGTGTGTAGATGAGCGACAGAGAGAGAGAGAGAGATGCGCGCAGAGCAGATCAGCTGTTTGGCGGTCATCGCAGCAGAGAGGAAATTAGTGGTGGAGTTGTCTCGGGTTATTAAAACAGCAGTGGGTAAAAATGGAGCTAATATGATTTTTAAAAGTTTGGGTTGCGTTATTAACACGCAAAGGCATTTTAGAGTATGAGTCACTGAGGTAGGGTACATTTCTTTCAACTGTTGTGGTGTTGATGTACTGCAAAATTGAGGAAAAAATGACTTCTCAGTCAGCTTCCCTGGATTTAACTTAAAATCTTTAGAATCTTAAAACTAGAGTGAGAGCACAGGGCTAAAAGCAACTTACAAGTTATCCACTACGCTTTGTCATGTTAGCTGCCAGTATGCCCACTTGAATATCTATCTATCCATCTATCCATCCATCCCTCTATCTAAACTAAGTTTCATTAACTATCAATTTACCACTTATAAATGTTGGTTATTTTTAAGTGTTGATAATGGCTCTCTGGTCAGTGGAGGAGGAGAGGGAGAGTAGAAGATTTAGAGAGCGGTTAGATCGGGAGAGCAAGATAAGCAAAGAGGAATGAAATAGAAGGTATATGAAATGGGTGAGAGAGAGAAAGAGACGGGGAGAGATGGAGGATGGATGGAGAGGGTGCAGGACCGTGTGGCTGAGCAACATGAAAGTGAAAGTGGGCCGCAGCTGGGCGAAAGCTGGGGCAGCATGCTATTAACAGCGTGCAACAGTGTCGAGCAGGGACTGTAAAGTGTGCTTCAATCTGTGTGTCCCGGTCTCTGCCAACCTGTGTTCATCATTCCCTACATATCCCACATGTTTTTCTTTGCTTTAATAACAGCTTTTCATCAGGTGTGTGTTAAGCAAACACGGCTTGAACGGCTCATATTTCTGAAGAAAACAAAATACTGTCATTATTATTTAACAACAGAGAATAATTGGATGTGCCTCTTCATATCAACATGTATTATTTAGTATTTTATAGTCAACACTTTTTCTACAAAAGCCTCCTATCCTGTTGTAGGCTTTGAATTTTAAAACATTTTCAACTGGTACCTTAACCCTCGCAATTGAAGTAGGAGTAGAGTACAAAGGCATTCCTTAAGAGCAGCGTTTTTTATGATCTTAGTGGTGTTGAGGATCAGAATCAGGTTTATTTTGTCAAATACGTATATACATTCATGAAATTTGACTCTGGTTTTATGCAGCTCTCTCAATGTACTTAGAATAAAAATAATAGAATAAAAGAATACAATAATAAAACAAAATGAAAATGTCTTTACTCAAGTCAAGTGTTCAGAAGTTGTAACAATACAAATAGTGCAAATAAATAAATACTGGATGGAATGGATGATTACGTACTGTATGTCCATGTGGAGATATCTATGTAATATATATGCAGTCAGTAGGATTCATATTTACAGTGACAGGCATGTACGTATTACAATATGTAGATAAAGTGACCGATAATATATACATATTACAAAAAATCTGGATTAAAGACTGTTAAAATTATAATAAATGCAGAAGTGGATATTTGGTGTTAAAATGAGGAATTTCATTTAGTATTGAGAGGAGTGTGCTATTTGAAAACAAACCTGATTTGTTTTGGGCGTTTTATGCCAGTATTAGATAGCGCCAGCAGAGAGATGACAGAAAATGAGGGAGAGAAAGATGCAACAAAAGGTCCCCACCCGTACTCAAACCGGGGACTCTTGGTCAACGTCTTAACCTCTAAGGCATGGTGGTGCAACACTGTTGGAAACATGTATAGAAAATGCATTGCAGCGAAGACAGTACACTGTATCCTTACTACAAATTGAACCTTTTGAAATGTTGAATTTGTGGATCTGTATGTTATGATTTGCCATATGATCATCTTTATTGTTGTTGCTGTCGAGTGTCTTGGGCAGGAGACGGTATCATGGCATGTAAATCAATCAAACAATCAATAGGATTTTACTATTTCTGTTTTTTGCATAGAACTAAATGGACTAGCATGGAGCGTTGTTATTTTCACTGATTTTTTAAATGTATACCAACCAAGTTTCATCCTATCCTTGATGAAAGGATTTCTGATGACACATTGACAGAGCTGGCTCTAGCCAAGGTGGTGCCTTAGGCAAGCTTGGAAAAATTTTCAGGATTTGGTCTTGAGTGCTGATCTCCAGCTGGGTTCTTCATGAAACCCCTTACAGTGATGCATTAAATGTTGCAGGGAGTGCAAATCTTGTAATAGGTTCATATAAGCCATTTGATATGGACAATATAAAGCTCCCCGAGGTTATATTAGAATTTCGTGGACAATGATGATACGTTCAGTGTGTAAATGCCTCAATATTCGAGACACCCAGACTTTCTGAGAATGGCTATTTCACAGTCTACAGTATATTAACTACCAAATAATTTATGTTTGAGTAGCTGCTCCAAAGTTACATTGTGCTTTGATTACTAATGGCTTGATATTCCTAGATCAACGTAGTTCTCATATTTAGTGTTGCCTTTGGAGTTTTGTTTTGTGGCTGATCTAACTTTGAGATTTCAGCATCACTCATACCAGAACAGTTCCCCGCTGTGACAGTGTAATACACACCAAAAAAAAACAGAAAAGCATATTTTAATATTGTTTTGGGAGAAGGTTGAAACTGTATACCACTAGTTTCTAAAACTGGATAATCTTATTTTCATCAACATCACAGAGGACAGCTTCCAGCTGTGATTATATTAAACAAAGAAAGGAATGGCATTTTAGCAGCAAAGAGTGAGTGCATAGACAGAAAGGTGAAATAGCAGGCTATCCAAAGTGAATCAATACATACTAATCAGTATGCTGTCTGAGTTCACTGAGATTTGGACATAGTCTAATTCCAACATAGCTGTCTCTCAACAAGTGATAATATTTACCTGTATTCAAATGATATGAATTTTGAATCCTGTGTCTTGTAAACATTCAGCAGGGTTATTTTTGTCATTAACATAATGTATAGAATGGACATAGTAAATACAATTGAATAGAGTTGTTTTTACCCCCATTAGTGACACCCATTTGTATCTTAACAGCAATGCAGTATGGTATTAGTGAATGTATGTGTACGGTAAACAAGCTATGTTTATCTCAAGTAGTTTATACATTGAGGAAACCCACTGAGTAAAATCGAATCCACCTGGAGACCTTCTTGCGATGGGATCACACCTGCTGCGACGCCAAATCGGGCCAGGGGTGTTAAGTGCAGGGGCCCACTTCCTACCCCCTACTTTTAGTGACCCTGCTCGGACCATATCCATCTTCAGACTTGGCCTTTATTTTGATCTCAACTACACACCTATTACGTTTCGTGACTGCATCTTGCATGGTTGCAACACTATCGCGTTGACAAAATCTGTCCACAGACAGACATATAAACACCTGGTAAAGTACTCAAAACGTCATTCCCGCTACAGTAAGTGTCTGCAGGACCATATTTTGCCATGATGACTTTCTCACATATACGCACACACACACACACACACACACAGAAAGTGAAAACAATAGCCACACGCTGTCGCGGCTGGTAACGAGACAAAAACATAAGGATAGACAGAACTGCGCTTCAGTTCATCCCATATAGTAACCGGAACAGAACGGGACAATCTGTTCCTGTGCACAACCCACAGTGGGTGGCTCTAATGCTTTTTACTGGCAGAAAGTGATGCTGTTGGTCATATAAGACAGCACCATACATTGAGGTTTAAAACCTTCTGTCTACATTACACGAGGAATTAACAATTGTTGATATGTGATACTTGTATGAATTAAGGCCCACATCTTTTGTCATTTGAATATCACACTCCATCATGCAGTACCAGCTGATCTTTTGGTTTTCTCTGTGTCCTGGATTTGAATATTCCTGAGCAGTCACAGTGCCAGGATACTATGGTGATTCCCATGTTCAATAGGGTGGCAGTGGAAAAATGCTTACTGCAGGAGGTTAGCATAACGAGTAACATGGTATATAGGAGAGTGGTAAAACAAGGTTGTGTCAGTATTGTTTTGCATGTATGATAAAATGTGGATTGTCTGTGCATGCTGTGCTTTATAGTTACAGTTATGTAGTGGTCATTCCTACTGCGCATGCACTGAGATTTCTGATTAAAATAGTATTTTATTTCTATAGGTTCTGTCTGTGCAGTGAGCTGCTTTAATGTGATAATAGGTTTTAGATCGGATAGTGTTACACAACAGACCCAAGTACTGCAATTGAGCTATGACGGAGAGCAACAGGGGAGGATTTTCAATGCATTTGGGTGTAGGTGTACTGATTTAAAATGGCTTATCAGACAGCATGTCTATTTACCAAACACGCAAATCTGTTTCATTGTTGAACCTTTTTTGTTTATGCTATAGTTTATGCATTCAGCACAAAAATAATCTTCAGCAATTGCAAAACCCCCAAAATGGGTTTTGGCTGAGAGCACATACTACCCTGCAGGTGCACCGTGTCAGCCTAGATAGAGATGCACCGATCGATCGGCTGCCGATCGAAACTGGATGGTTTTCCGCTCATCGGCCATGACCGGTGACCGGCTGATTAGTCTCATATTTTAGATTTTTTGCTGGCCACATTTATACACGGCTGCTGCCGCCAAATCACAAGTTTTACGTCGGCACACAGCAGCACAGACGATAACATCACAGCCACACAAACACAAAAACACACACAACATGTCATCGTTGTGGAAGTTCTTCAGTGAAGAAGGCATAAAGCTCGCAATTTGTCACAATTGTAAGTCCAAAATAAGCCGTGGAGGAACACCCTTAAAAATGTTTGGAACAACTAACTTAATCAGACACGTATGATAACATAATTCATTACCATGAGTGATGCTCAGAGTAATCGCAGTGACCGGCTTATCTGCCAACAGCACAGGGTCTCTGCCTGGCACAGTTCTGCCTATAATGGAGCCAACAGTTAACGTTAACAGAGCTTGCATTGACTTGCATTGTTATGGGTTCAAGCTCTATTCAGTAAAATTAGTTTTGGGCAAAGGTAAATTCATGATGTGTTCAAATATTATAACATGAAATAAATTGTTGACGATAAACTTGAATGAATAGTTGTTTGGAGGAGATTTCACAGCAATAAAAACAAACAATATTAGAATTATAACCTGATTAACTTCCTAACACTAACGTTATCTCTAAGCAGTTTGATATATATAATTAAAACTACTGATGCAGAGATTTCTTTTTTTTAATCAAAGGAAGTATTTCAATAAAAATACAATCATTTATTTCCTAATCATTTAAATTATTTGTTTTTATGCAAATAACCACTATGGATGACAATAACAAAGTGAAAGGATAACATTTAGAGTTTCTGATGGTTTACACTGACTTCGGAACGGTTGAAATTATTTTTCAGGACGTTCCGGGACGTTGGTGAAAAAGTTGGTCTGGAACTTTGTTGTCAATAATAGCTCTTAGAAACAAAACGTGAATTGGCAAAAAATCGGAATCGGCAGGTCAAATAAAAAAAAAAAAATGTAAATGAGCCAAGAAAATTGCAATCAGTCAGCAAGAAGTTATGAAAATTTTCATTTTTACTAACCCTAGTTGAATACATTTTACTTCTATGAATGCAGATTCAGTGACAGTTGTTTGTATGATTAGTGGAATCTTTAAAGTACTTAGTTTGTTGGCCCAAAAGCCACAAACCCCAAAGTTATCTATTTCAGCATTTGACAGTGACATATTTAAGTGATAACACCTGACGAGTTGTACTTTCCAAAATTGTAACAGATGATGTAGGGGCTAAGGAAGGTATTATCCCACTTGTACTATGGATGCTGCCTCCTTGCTAAAAAAAATAAAATTTGATTTGATGACATATGACATTCATTGACTTATAGTAAGCTGTATGCTATATGTAATTTAGATTTTCCTTTTCTGTTTTAAACATCACAATATAGTTCTTGAGCCTCAGAATTCCTGATGCTTGTGTTACTAGGCAACATCTTGCTAAACACAAAAGGGATTTAAAAGCGATGGAAACATTATACTGATTGCTCTCAGATTTTGAATGTAGTCGACCTAGAATAGCGCTGCATCCTGCTACACAACATTAACGTGGGTACAGTTTTTCCAGCGGAGATAATGTTACGTAATGGTCTCTCCCTCACACACAGGTGTTTTTTCTCTCCTTCTCCCTCTGTCACAGACGCACACAGAAACGTTAGCTCTCTTGCTCTTTCCTTCTCATACTCTTACCTTTGACTTCTTCACTTATTGTCTGAGTGTTTTTTCTCTCTCACCGTCTCCCTGCAGCTTTCCTTCAGACCCGCTGGCTTCAGCCTTTACATGTTACTTCAAAGGTCCTCTCTTTCTCCTTCGACAGTCAGTTGTCAAGGAGAAGATTTTATGATTTGTGGTGGTTACACAAACACCTGCCTCATAGGTGTCCAGTTACACCTTCTAGCCAATCAGAATTGTGAATTTTCAGTGAGCAAGCAAATGTTCACATATGACACAAATATCTTGCTCTTTATGTTTACTCAATAATTTATTACTGACTACTTGTTTCAGCACTGATGGATAAGAAAAGTTTTTATTCTGAGTTTTGTCAGGACAACAAAAAATAAACACAGATGTAGTATCTTACAGGGTTGCATTTTTAGTTTTAGGGGTTCAACTCCCACTGGGGTCAGTCATGCTAGGAAAGATTCACACTCATGGAACTATAAGCTGCTTAGCATAAAAGCATCTACCAAATATCACGTTAATGGCCTATATTACCATATTTCAGCTCAACTGAGTGAGCAGCTCCCTATGCGTATTTTCGAATGTGGTTTTAAATTTCCACCCTTGGTGGAAGGCTACTGGGATATTTTTCGCAAAAGCTTCCTCTTGCCAAATTCTCTATTACACGGTATAATAGAAGCTGATCAGTTCACTGAATACACTAAAGCTGAATGTTAGTAGTCAAATTTCTCTCTGACATTGTGCGCATGCATTGAATAGATCCCCGACAGTACTGATGGACATTTAGTTTGATAGAGAGCATGCAGACAACCTTCCTGTGGTAGTAACTCCACAGGCACAGCAAGTCACTGATGCTGTTCAGTGTATGTTTTCATCCCACTGGGCACCATTTGTAAATGCATGTACTTATGGTGTTGTAAGTCACTTTAAATGGATGAAATGTAGCACTCCTCACTTCAACAGCATCTGCAGTGAAATGTTCCAATGCTGTGGGCTGTCGCAGTCTGATAAAAAGTTCCACTTTTTGACACTGCAGAGTGAACACATCTCAGTTTTAACACTATATTGGATATGTCTCACACTGTTAACTGCTGGAGCCTGATAATAGGCTTATGGCAGAGAGGATGGCATACAGAGAGACAGTGTATCTATACTGTGTATGTCAGTCCTATATCCTAAAGCCGAGAGCCAACCCAGTTTAACCATTTTCATGCCGTAACTTTTAGCTAACCTCGCAAACAAGATTCCCGCTTGACTTTTTTTTTTAATGCCTAATTTGGCCGTTAATATTGCAGAATTACGGCCACATAGAACAACTACCGGACATATGTTTTCAAGGTCATATTGATAACATTTTTTATGTAGACCACAGAGCTTTTACAAAGGTGCCAAATAAAAGTATGGCTTTCTTAAAAAAAAAGTATTATGATTGTTAATTAATCATTAAAAAAAAATGTTGACAGGTCCAAAATTAATGTTTTGTTTATATCTGTGAAAGTTATCTGATGTTCAGTTCCCACTTCTAGCAAGGCTTGTGAGCCAGTAGTATAACAGCATTGGTATCACGTGGTATCTCTGTGTCATCAGCGATCAAGTTGCCAATTAGTGGTTGAAAAAATGGATAAATGGCTGAGTTTGACATTGGTGTCTCCATCAGGCTGCAGAATAAGTGAATATTTACCATGGCAACAAGTGACAACTGACGTTAGCACATATTAGCTGTCTTTGCTTAATCGTCTGAACAACAATGACCCATAAAATTACAATTTGGCATATTTAAACAAAACCAACAACAACTACCAGCAGCCATTGTCCTTACAACCTTAACTAATGTGTTATCACCGGTTAGATTGACAAAATGAGAAAAATAACAGCTTCAGTCCCTGAGGAGCTACGTGGGCATCTTAGCATGAGTGACGGTTGTGTCCAGTTACCTAACGCTACAGTATACAGTAACTGCTTAGAACCTATGGATCAAAAAGCTCGGGACTGAATCATTGCTATACACTGGTTAAATTTGTTTATAGTATTTAAGTAGTCAGCTTACACTGTTCATTTTGGGTCTTTTCATACAACAGATGGAAAAACATTTTAAAACTAAGTAGAATTTTTGTTTTGGTCTTTGTACTCCCTTGAGACTCTGCCTCGCGGACTGTCTGCTTTCCGGCTCGATACCTGTGCTGTGTGCACATTGATATCATTACGAGAAAAGGAAAGTAATTCACTCTGAAAGAAAAAGGAATGTGCATCCTGTGGTTGAAGCCGTCCTCGTCAAGTGGATTAATAATGCATGGTCACGTAATGCCCCCGAAGTGGAAGTTTGCCGACCGGCTCCTCAACACCGCCAGCGCCAGCAATACATACAGAGCGGTTATGTCTCCCTCCATGTTACATGTTTTAAATTTGTACGGGTAGTGTTTTTGAGAAGTCTTTTTTTTTTTTACAGTCTGGTTTTATAAAACACAAGCAGAATTTCTAGTGCTAGTGCAACTTTGACAGTCATCATCAGGTCCCTAGGGGCTTTTTCCCTAATCAGTGTCTCCATGTGAACTTATTATGGAGTGTCACTTCCCATGGGGTCACACTTGCAGAGGTGGAGCACTAAGGAAGAGTGTGTAAATAATCAGTTTAAAAGTGGGACGCACTTACCTTTCTTGACTGAAGAAACAGGAAATATTGACAGACACCTTGTTAAATTATATGATGTTCTGTTCCCCTTACAGTGTTTCAAATTTATAACAGTGAGCCTGATCTAGACTAAGGTGTATTCTCTTTAAATTGATGCTTGCATTTACAAAGTAGTGTTGCACAGTTTACCAATACTAGAAAGGTATCATAATACCTAACCGTTAAAAACGAAACTATACCCTATTTTATTAGTGCAGGTACTTTGAGAATGACAGTGGTTTAATACGACCTGTAGGCTATTTCCCATGAGTTGCATTGATGTGCAACAGTGGGGCAGTGTGTGTTTGCAGTGCTCCGCTTTGGAGGACTGCATTGGGATTGGGATCCCGCAGGGATTTCCTGACATGTGTGCTTTTGTGTAGGAGTAGTGGAGTATGGTTAAGATTCAAGATGTTTATTGTCACTCTGGTTATACAAGTACATTCGTGTGAAATGCTTTAGCTGGGAGGCTCCATAAAATAAAGAAAATAAGTAGGAAATATACAAGGAAATCTAAAATATAATACCATAAAATATAATAACAAAATAAAGAAGCAGTATAGTAGATCTACAAGGAAAAGAAGCACTATAGACTATAGTAAATAAACAAGGACATATTAAATATAATCCAATCCAATATAATAACCAAATATAAGGGAGGTTAAGTTTGCACTGATTCACACTTGCAGTAGGAGCATTTTATTTTCACTCCCCATCCCCTCTACTGGTTTTGGACCAACACTTCGAGCGAAAATGCATTAATGTGGTGGAGGTGATGGGTAAGGAATTATTGGCCAGAAAAGGACTGAAGCATAGTCATGATGTTACCAGTAACCATTGACCTGTACTAGCAATGTACAATTTTATGTAGTATACTTTGCTGTATAATTCTAGACACAACACTGGAAATGTTATATGAGAATGGTTGTTGATCTGCTTCAGTTTAGTTTCAGCACCACCCTGCTGGACAGCTCCACTGTTGAGCAGGAGCCGAGCTGAGTCTTTCAGCACCACTACATATGGACAGCTCCCTAAATGCCTGGCAAAGCAACAACAGCTGAAATAATTATTTTCACTTAAAGACAGGGTTGGGAATATTTCCCTCAAATCCTTTGACCCCACTGAAGGCTAACCTTAACCCTGTGTTAATTGTTTGTTTAGTTTATTTGTTTTATTTGTACTTTGCAGCTTGACTGCTGAGTAAAAACAGCCCTTTTAGCCCAATAACAATTAAAGGAAACATCAATGAGCGGCTAGTATAGGAACAGTCTTGGCCAGAGAAGATGTCACATAGGCTACTTGTACTGCAAATGTCCACCATTACATTATCGCCATGGGGAAATGGCGATAATGTAATGGTGGACACGCCTTTCCTCATTTGCACTTGAGCGTCCCAACCATTAGATATCCAAGGATGCAGGGAAAAAAGGGAGAAAGTGATTAGAGAGAAAAATAAAGGGGGGAAAAAGGTGTGTTCCTTTATTAATTACCCCTGAGAACCTCCTCTCAGCACCCTGAATTAGTTCAATAGCTAGGCCTCAGGCTAAGATCTTTCTCTTTCTCTGTCTTTCTCATGTTTTCTCAATCTATCAATCTCTGCCTGACAGTACCCATCCTGTCCAACCCCCCACATCCCAACCCTCCCCCCCGCCCTACCCTTTTTCTTTATCTCCAGGGTTAAGGGGAATAAAGGGTATAAAGGGATTTAATTTTATGCCTCACTTCAGAAGACTATTTAAGTCCAGATATTTGATAGAAAGGTGAATATATTACTAATTAAAGAAAGGCAAAATGATGGGGACTCAAGATTCTACCCAGCTGCTCTAATATGTGAATACTACAGAGACAATGCACAGACACATGCATACAGAAAACAAAAAGGTCAAAGCCTTGATCACATTTCTTATCTTTACACAGCACACACCTTTTCTCACCCCTTGGGAAATATCCCGGAACCCCACATAGTTTAAAAAAAGGTAAAGACCAAAAACTTTTTCTGCCCTTTTCACCTCACCCTTTGTTCTCTCTCCTTTGCTGTCTCCACTTGTCTGCCCTCTCCTCCCGTCTCTCCACTCTTAGATAAGGAATACTCTTTGTGTGTATCAATTATTCACTTAAGATGAGTTTAGATCTAGGTTGTGTTTGTGTGTGTGCAGTGAGGGAGGATAATGGTATGTTTGTGTGGTGTGTGTATGTGTGATCTTAATGCCACAGATAGATTCACGGTGGCGGTTGCTCTCTCCTGTGTGTGGGGCCTATTCTAATCTATGTAAGCAACAACTGATTTCTTAGCAAAGACCCTTAATACCATACTTATATTACAAAGGGAAAAGTTCCAAACAACTACTCCATGTAAGTAACTATTGTTTGCATCACCACACAAAAGGAAAAGGGATAGTAATCAACATTTGACAACATACCAATCTGTTCTATTGTTCAAATCAGTAGGGTTGACACATGTCAACCTTCACTGATGGTTAAAATATACAAACAAAACAACAAAAACATGCTGCATAGGTTTTGTTTATGGACGCAAAATGTCAGCTTGTGCTGATTTTTGTTCTCATTGTTTTCTGTGTGAGAATAAATCGTCTCTGTGGGTTGTTAGTGGCAATTTGAAAGTGTCTGATGGTACCCGGGCTTAATAATTACTGTCTGGCCTTTCCTTTGGAGGCGCGTACAAGCTAACACACATATACATGTGCACACAAACAGACACACACACACGCAAGCTCATGATAGCAGGTTTTGCTTCCGACGCAGTAATGTTGGCTTTTACTGCCCTGCCACTTAATGGCTTCGGTGGCAACACGGAAAGAGATGCATAGTTGTTTTATACAATGCGCAAAATATCTGACATCAACTCACACGCATCCATGTCCACATGAATATACAGATGCAGACCTCCATCTACTTTTAGATGATAATGTCCTTGAGAGCTAGTGACAGCAGTAGGCATGCATACTAACAAGCCACCCAGCTCACACCTGAATTACCCTTTGTCTCTCTCTGAGGCGTATATGCCTGCCTATCTGCTCTTCCCTACCAGTGTGTATGTGTATCTTTTTAGGTTTGTAAGCTCATCAAAAGGCTTTTACGTATATCCTCTATAGCACCCAGATAAAATCTCACTTACACGGACGGGGCCCCAACCACTTCCAAGGTGACTCTTCTACCAGCTTACACAAATAAAGGGCAGCAGCTGTTTAAGAACAAAGGGGGAGCTTGGAGTCTTTTAAATTGCTTTTAATCTTACAATTAGATTTTTCTTTGTGTGTCATTCATATTTTATTCAGTGGATAAGAATAATAAAATTGGGAGGTAAAGTTAAAGTTTTGGGAATTCAAATCCTATATGAGCATTTCACAAATTACTAGGGCTGTCAATCGATTAATATATGTAACCACAATTAATCACATGATTGTCCATAGTTAAGCAAATTAATGACACATAACAAGTCGTTAATCAATCAGTCAAAGATGTATTAGTAGGTTAGTGAATTAGTGAAACAAGCTTAATGTACTTATGCTGTAGTTTCTAGCATCCTAAAAAGCTTCCTAACTTAGTATAACATACTACTCCTCATTCAATATTTGTGAATTGGCACATTATTTGTCTGTAAATGTTTTTCTCAGAATGTTAAAAAAAAAGAAAGCTCCAGGCACTTTTCTGTCATTTTACTGAAAAGAAAAATCCTATGCGTAAATTGGAGAATTTCTTTTTACAATGTGTTTGACAAGATATGTATTTCAAATCAAAAGCGACAGCTACAAACAAGAAAATGGTGTCCTGCCAACAATGGATTATGTTCAGTGCTGTCCATTTGTCCACAGATTGACACAGAACTAGTGAACCATGATTAACAGTTTCCAATGTGTCTGTACCGGTCGATTAGACCATTTAACTTACATGTTTGCCTCATCCAGAACTGTTTCATTCCTACAAGGTGGAGATGCATTGGGAATGGGGAGTGGGAAGCACTTATACCTGCAGTAGGCAGAATGTTTTTGGCATCATTAGGCAAAAAACTAGAAAACTAGACGTCTGCACCGCCTCTTGGCTCGGTCTTCAGGCTTTAAAAAATCTAGCCGGGAGACTTTAGCCGATAACCGGTCATTTCAGAGAAAAATAGGCATTACAGTAACAGAATATTGATTCATATTTGATCAGCGCTGTCTAGTTAGACCGTTTGATCGGAGTTTGCCAGTGATTGACAGTTGGTTCATAGATGGCTCCAGATCAGCTCTGATTGGTTGTTTTCCTTCGGTCTTTGAAATTTTGCAGATGCCATTAGGAGCACCAGAGGACACAGAGGCACATGATTTTTTTTCCAGATTACCTGTCTAATGCACTGCTGTCAGGATATAGTGACCGTTTCATAAAAATAACTTTTTTTAATCATATTTGCTCCATTTCTACCCACTGCAGCTTCAAATAGAAATATTTTAAATGTATTTTCCACCACTGCACGTTACTACTGAAACAAATACTCAAATAAAGGCAGTGTAAAGGTTTAGACCATTGAGGGAACTGTAGAGCAAAATTTTATGTCAGCGTTCTTCGTATTGTTTGAATCACATGTTCTACAAGCATGCGACAAAAACGCACATACACACCGCAATCACAGGAGTTATGTGACACGCATATCTGTCAACAGTTGGCTGCATTAATGCACCAGAAACGGTAATGTGCCAACAGAAGCAGAGAGGAAGGAAGACCGCCTGCAGATGCAAGCAATGTAGTTTCAAAACATTAAAAAATGCTTTACAAGTGTTGTATGGAGTAAGAAATACATTCAACCGGTTTGTAAGTCCTGAAGGACACATACAGTATGTGACTGTTCGTCAGACAAACTGAGCACCTTCAATATCACTTTGAATTACTACACTTGTATGGGAATTTCTCAGTTTTTTGTCATTTTATAGACCATGATTAATCAATTAATCAAGGAACAAAATGAAGGGAATTCAGTTTTTGTAAACATGTTAAATTAATGGAAAATAACTAATACATTTGTTGTGGAATGACCTATTTTCTGCTTAGTTTTTACTTCTGCTTCCTTATTGCACATATACTGATCTTCACATCCGTCATCCTCATCTTCATTTCTCTTTCCCAAGTTGCAGGAGCTTATCTTTGACTTTATTACACCTCTTTCAATTAACAGTTTTAATGAACAAGGATGTCACATTAATGACACAAAGCCTAGTAGTTAATGTTGCATGACGGACACAACAGGACCTCTGAGACACTTTATACTTTGTGTGTGGGTGTATGTGCTGTATACAATCGCTTTGTGACTGAGAGTTAACCAATTTCATTGTGTGTCCATGGCCCTACTTTTTACAAAGAAAATTATGCCTTTTTAATTTTGTTTACAGTTATCAACAGTGAGTGCTGAGAAAAACTCTCACTGCTGGTGGTGACAATGGATCCCCAGGGAAGAGAGTATACCAGGCGGTGAAAAAAGTAAAGCAAAAGTAAAACATTGCTGCGAGGCATTAACAGAGTGTAAAACTTGTGTTACCCAAAATGGTCTTGGTTACAAGACAGAGTTTCTAAGGATTAGTACTATGGTGAGATCTTATTCTCAAAAGGATATTTTGTGAAAGCAAAATGGCTGTCCAGAAGGAAGTAAAAAGAGGGGTAAATAATCAAGGGTATTGGCATATACAGCAGGGCTGGGACGATACACCTATCTCCCGATTCGATACTGTCACGATACTTGGGTGCCGATTCAATATGTATTGTGATTTGTCGCAAGTTTGTCGCTACCGCTTACCGTTGGCACCGTTTTATTTATTCATCCATAGTCAGCTCCATCGGGGCCGTTTCAATGCATAAAACATAAATGTCAGTGGGGAGAGGGAGGGGCTACAGTTGTAGCGGCAGCTGATTTGATCACGGAGATGCAAGTGACGGCTGTCTTGACCTCCGCAGTTTTCTGATTTGTCCTTTCGGCTGGCTGCGGTTTGTTTTGGTTGAAGGATACGGAATGGATATGACGTCACGTTACTTAGACTACAACGGTAAAAGCAGTAAGTTCCTTCAACCCCCGCATAGACTCAAATGAAGCAAATATAACGATTCTGGCATTAAAAAATAGATTTCAAAATCGTACAAAAAAATTGTGATACATAGGTGAATGGATTTTTTCCCCCATCCCCAAAATACAGTAGACAATACTGTTGTTATAATGTTGAAATAATGACTAAATCATTATTTTCCGTTCTCAGTGGATTTGAAGGTTCATATGATCCATAAAAAGTAATAATTTTACTATGTCCTAAAATTACATTTTGGAGATTGGAGGTTGTAAACTGAAAGCAGTAACACCCACATATGTGCAGCCTATTCACCAGTGCCAGATACTACATGTGTACGTGTATTCATTGCAGGGTCACAGCATACACAACTACTCATCAGTATCCACACTGTCCTCAGCTGAAGGATCAATCTTCAGCCAACACACAGGATAGATTTGGAGGTCTTAGTGTCCACTGCACATCTGGTGCAACATATCCCTCTTTCAAATATGTGATTTCCAGAAATACATGAGCTGTGTGGTGCAGGGATGCTGTTCAAGGTTACACTATCTCGGTCTCTTTGCTCAGCAACAGTCTAAATATTTTTCAACCTGTTAACATTAAATTCAAGGTTTTACTTCACTGGAGATTTCACAACAAAGAAGGATACATTTGTTTTACTGATTATTTCATGACCCTAAACTCTGATCTAAGTGAATAGAAGGTTGAGCCCTCTCTGTTGATGTTTTTTTAAAATGAATTGGTCAAATCAATTATGCAAACCTCCTAAAAGTTATTTTCCTGCCAGAAAGTGAAATACATTTTACAATCATTTACATGCAAGAGTTTGGATATGAATGTCTTAGAGTAGCATAAATTCAAGGAGTGTGTTTGTGTTCTCCATGTGAATAAAAGGTACTGTATGGGACTCATCCATATTAATGAAAGGTCTATATGTCCTATTCTGAATGGGTTACAATGTGGAATCAAATCAGAGACACCAAAAACGTGTCACTTGTTTATAATGTTTCTTTTAAATACAGCAAAAACCTCTTCAATCTGTACTGAAAGTGAAAAATAAATAGCACACTTTCTCCAAGTGCTCAGAAGTCAATCATTTCCTTAATATCACTGATATGCAGACCACATGTATTTCATTTTGATGTAAGCACAAACATTAGATATTGAAGTATTTCATCTTGTTTTTATCTTCCAATATTTTTGTTTACGTTCCCTTTGCTGAGTCTTATCTCTGTATTTTCAGCTACAGCTCACTCAGCGAACAAGAGATGTTCCCCTTCAACGTGAGTGGTTATATAAACATTTAATAATAAATCAATAGCGTCAAATAGGAGAAGTGAGAGCAGCTTTCGCAGCATCCATATCACTGTCAGTTTAATCTCCCATTCCTTGAATGCGTACAAAACAGTCAATCCAATAGTAGCCCGAGGTTTCCAACACTCCTAATCCCTAATCCAGAGTCTAGGGCAGATTAAGAGAAACCCTTGGGACTCCGGTTCTTCAGGGAGGCAGGGATGGATAAATGGATAATAGTGGGGGTGTGTGGATATAGAATAGATGGACAAAAGGATTGGGGATAGGGAAAGAATAGGATGGAGATGGAGATGAAGAGAGGATGGTCATATGATGGATGGACACATACAGGAAAAGATGTGAAAGATGAAAGCATCCTGTCCCAATAATTGCTATGAGTAATTTGAACACTATAACTGATTAGAGGGAGAATGATGAAACCTGAAACCATCCAACAGCAGGGTAAAGTCAATGGATATATATTGCCAATGTACAAAATGTTTAAATCAGTGCTGAGTTGATGACCCAGATAACCTTAAATATGATGAGTGATAACCAACTGCCACCCCCAAACACCAGCCTCTTGCTGAGGCGAAAAGGTCTCGGATCGATGGCTGCCTGAGGTGCCCGTGGCAGAGCTATAAGGTTGGCAGATTACCCCTCTCTTCATCTGTCTGACTCTCTGTAGACACCCCCTCCCTCCGCATCCCTCCTCCATCCTCGCCTCTCTCTTTCTCCAAGGTAAATCCAGACAGTAGATGCGCGCCCTGGCTGGCAAATGCTGCTGCTGCTGCTTATAGTTGCTGCCTCTTTCTCTCTCTTTTTCT
>CAKALG010000677.1:0-13678 GCA_916700815.1 Helicolenus hilgendorfi | reverse complement strand
GAGTCCAGAACCACGGCAAACATGCTGCTCCTCGGGATTGTGCTCGCACTTTTCTTCTCAGGTAAGGTTTGACTATTACTATGAAAAAGGGAGAAACTGTTTAATCTGAGTCACAAAGATCAGTCTTTGTCTCCATGGTCATTAACGCGCAAGTTGGATAGAGATGATGATGATGGATGGAGAGTGGAGAGTCACACTTCAGTTGTATAGCCTCAACAGTGGAGAGAAATGTTATATAGCCTGTATTTATATTTTGTTATCTACTTCCATGACTCCGAGGTGCGTATTTGTGGCTCGTTTAACGGTCTTGGAGACACGAGGATGGATGGCTGGATGGAAAGAAGTGTGTGTGTTTTTACTTCCCAACTTTTCAGCGAGTAAAAAAAAAAGCAGTGTCATATGGCGGTTACTGATTTATTTAAATCCTCAAGTGTAATTTTTGTCTCAATAATTCCGTTTTTGGCTGTGCACTTTACTATTTTTTTGTCATCCAAAGCGCCACTAGGCTACGCCCTTCCAGCTCCAAGAACGCACCGAAACTTTACAAACGATGACTGAGACATGCTGACTGAGAGACTGGCTCAAATCCTGTTTCACTTATTAACTTATAGAAGCTCTAAGAATAACTCTGATTTGTTTTCAAATACATACATTTTACAAATAGTGTAGCCTACAGTGTTTTACAGTGACATTGTTTTAAAATCTTGTTTCTAGTTTTCATTTTTCCATTTGCATAGGCATTAAAAGTTCAATATATATATATATATATATATACAGAGTTCGATCCGCCTTAAACCACGGTGAAGCCCTGAATGTAGCACCTCAGTCAGGTTTAATGATTAAGATGTTGGACCACTTTATTTCAGGTGTATTTCAGCAGCTTGACTTGGCATGAAATTCACTGATTTTAGGGGGCTATAGATTGTATGTGTGTACGTAAACAAAGTGACAATGAAGGTATTTTTAAGACATTTTTCCCATTGCGCCCTTACAGTTTATACACCCTTACAGATCTCCAGAGATGTTTCTAGAACATTTCTATCACGTTTATTTATATCTATTTACAGTAAATGTTCTACATATGACCACTAGACCTTGTTTTGGATCGATCTTTATCAAATGTTTCTCTTGTTTTTCATTGATTATTTTTTAATGAAGACCCTGATAGGTCATAACTATATGATGTCCAGAAGACACTTTAATTCTTCCTTGTGTATACAAATTTTATATATATAATTTAAATTTTTCTATTTTTTATTTACACATTTATTTGACAGGGTCCACGTATAATAAACATACATTTCAATACCTGGAATCTGATGCATTATACAGAGATATAGCTCAAAGCTAATTTTCAGTCTCCGGACTTCTTTTTTTTTTTTTTTTAAATGGTTTTGTATTGACCTTTTTGCTGCTTGTAGCTGATCACTTTGTAATTAATGAACTCGCTGTTGGGTGTGAGCGTGGTACTGTCCTGATGGTGATCTTCTTCAGTTTATTCCTTTGTCTCTTTGTGGGTGTTGTAAAGGGTTAGTGTGTTCAGGAGGCTGTGTGTGGCCACTAACAGCTTCTAAATGAAAAGAGAAAGGACAGAAAAAAGGTTTGTTTACGGCACCATAAACTTACTCTTAGTGATGGGTTGTTCTCTGACGTTGGGAGTGATCAGTACTGAGTAGAAGGAAAACAAACTGCTAAATGCTTGTTTCTTGGAGTAACAAGGGTCAGAACAAAAGTCTGAAGGGCCCAGGTCAGTGGGCCAGAACCCTTTCTTGTCACCTGCAATGAAGACCTTGTGAATCCTTCTAAGAGGCCTGAAGACGAGATAACAGCAGTGCATTCTACACATTGTGGGTAGAAACAGGTTTGTTAGAGACACAAAACTGATTTAATCTTTAATCAATGTCCAGGTTAAAATGTGGCGGTACACGGGGAGAGATTTGTAAGCATAAAACAAAGTAGTGCGAAATCCCAGTTTGGTGCTCCGTTCGAAGTTTGGTCATTCTCTTTTTTTATGAGCGCTTCTTGCTGACAGTGCTTCATCAACAGGGCACGCCCATGTCGGCCTGCTGTTATGTTTTATCTTTTTTTTTTAAGACAGTCATTACTAAAAAGGTGGAGTCTAACAGGATGAGAATTTGTTTCAGTTTCAGTTGCATTTCATAGGCCTCTGCCAAAACTGCCTTTGCTCACTCTCAGATGTCTTCTTTAATTACCAAATGTACTCAGTGTTTTTTTTATTTATTTGTATTTATGAAGATCCATACATAATATTAATAATTGTTTCTCAGTCCTTCACTTCGTTTTGGGTGGGGATGGGGGTGGGTGTCTTATTATCTCCATCAGGAGATTATGATGCATTTGGCCGTGTATGTGCGTGCATCTGTCTGTCCACGCCTAATCTTGCATACTGCTGGATTATACTGTATGAAAACATATGTTATTGACAACACGGAGCCGGTGCAGACAGCTGCATAGATTAAAATTAGTTTTACGTGAGACGTGCGAGTGATACGCTTGCTGTCTAGACAGGGGGGGCTATTGTGGTTTGTATTCATTCAATCAAACATTACAGCAGTGGTCGTTGCAGACACACCTGGCGGTTTGCAGTAGTTTTGGCAGATATTTAAAGTTTTAACCATCTATCCATGATTTAAAGTACATTAAACACTCTCATGGTGTTAAAACTGACTCAGGTTGGTGAGATTGAGGCGTGTCTCGACAGTCGGTAGGTTGTTGTGACGGATAAACTGAAGACATCAATTTCAAAGCATATGTTGTGTGTTTATTTTCCTCCTAAACACACATATGGATACATATCATCAAATAATTATTTCTACACAATTGTTCATAGTAGCTGAGCTACTCTGCAGCCCCTCAGGTACCACTCCTGGTAACAGCAGATGTAGCTTCGGGTTGGAAATCAGTGGATTATTATATCACTGCTGTAGCAGGACTAATGAAATTCCCCCACAGTGGCTTTATGTGAGCCCGGTCTGTACTGCAGCACGGCCCCGCTGTGTTCATTAGCCGTGTTAATGATCGTCCAGCTTGTAGTGACACTGTAATGTTGAGTGACAGGCTCATATACCTCCCTGTCTCTCTGCCTCAGGTTTACCCACCCTCCCCCCTTAGCTCTCTCTCTCTCTCTCTCTCTCTCTCTCTCTCTCTCTCAAGGCTTTCAGGTCGTGTCTGATTTTCCTTTTTTTTTCAATCTCAATCTAAATTCCCCCTCGGATTCAGCGGCGCGTCAGAATAAATTGTTCAAGTCGTTCAATGAGGAAGTGCAGTCAACCGACGCCGTTGTGCAAACACATTTGGAGCGGCGGTGGTTGACATCTTATCGGTGCGCAGGCAGGTGTGCATGCTTGTGTGTATTTTTAGGGGTGGGAGGTGCGTGACGGGGCTCATTCTACCTAGACGCCACTAGTGGGTTTTTGAAGACCTAAACTGATACTGATCCTTTGGAGTGGAGCTGCCCACAGGGGATATTTAACTACTCCCTTAGATCATAACCCTTTAACATACAGTTGTGCCCTTTTGGTTCCACTTAAAGGCCTTGAACACCAATCTCAATCAGCTTCTTACTCAGACTGATCGGGTCCAACGTAAAGAAACAGGAACAGGTTTGGTTCTTTAAATTTAGAGACTTCAAAACTGCACCCACACATGAAGTAGATTAGCTGAGATTTTTTAGTGTTCATACCTAAAGATGTTTTTTTTTATCATATAACTGTAAATTTGATTGTTGCTTATTTATTCATGACTATTTAATGTTTCAAACACTGATTTCAAACTAACTTTGTGAAGCTTCAAGGGTTATCAAAAGCGTCCTAATTCACACTGTCTCACATGCAAATACAATTCTTTATCAGCTGGTTCATTTAAACTCTACGATCTTTATGTTGGCTGAAATAGTCACACCTAAGGAATGGCTACACCATTCCATGTAGATGTCTTGAGCATCATTTTCACAATTCAGCTTTACATATTTAATATCTTTTGGAACATTTGAATGTGACAGACTTCCTGTCAAGACAAAACTTAAAAATTGATCAGTGTAATAATAATAATAATACTTTGTGTCCCTTTACTACTTTGTTTTCTTGTGATTTAGTGTTACACTTCTTGGGGTTTGAGGTCTCGCTACACACACGCACACACACACACCGGATGACATCACCAGGACGTCATCAGGGTTATCTTTTTAAGGTCTGGTCACACCAGAAAGTGGCATGGCAAAATTAATCTGCAAACCTTCATGAAATATTGGATTGTGGAAGCATGGCGATGTCGTGATCACCGGCTGAGCTAATTGGTGAACAAATGTAGCTGACGAGCTAACTGCTAACACGCTAGTCAGGTGGACTAACTCTAATCAGTCACAACAGCTCTCAGAGCTTTTCTGTTTTCTCTCTTCTGTCCAGTTTACTCCACCCTGGCATTTTAGTTCACTATACCATTCGAATCAATGAAACATGATTGAAGAAGGAAAACGGTACAATGAGTTCAAACAGTTTATTCAGAAGTAGCATCGACTCCGGTCTCAGAACTGTCTGCAGACCATTGCTCTTTGGTGGAACAGTTTATACTCTACGGCTCTCCATTCTCTCAAAGGTCATCACCGTTGAGACAGCTTGGTATTGGTCATCGGCGCAGGTCAAAGTTCACTGAGGTTGACGCAAAACATTTGGATCCACTAATCTGTGCACTAGAGCGGTGATTCCTGTTGGATTATTTCATTTGCCACAAAACTTCACACTTTTAAATGCTGGTGTGAGCAGCGTCTCTAGACCTGAGAAAAAAAGCTCCTCCAGAGCCACAGAAGATGTCTTTTTTAGAAGTGATACATTTATACATATATAATATTGGTCTAACTTTAGAAATTACCTCATCTAAACACACCACATCCATTTATAACACCTAAAACATACACAGGTGTCAGGTGTTTGAAAGTGTAGCCTATCTCACTGTGCTATTACTGATGATTCCACAACACTGCATGGGGTGTGTGCTTTGAACAACAGGAGTGCCTCCAGTCGGGAAAGAGAGAGAGAGAGAGAGAGAGAGAAAGAGAGAGAGAATGTCTTATCTGTATTGATCTCCAGTGACAGACGATGACGTCTATGAAGAACAATGAGGCCAGAGAAATGAGCATCATAAACCTGCTTTGATGATAAGTGTAAAAAGCTGCTCGGAATAGGAGGTGATCATCCCGGGTCAGAGGAGAGAGGGAGGGAGAGTGAGAGAGGGAGGGAGAGAGATGAAGAGGATTAGAAGTGTGTGAGGTGAATGAACTTGGTGAAAGAAGTGAGGAAATTCATCTTCCTTCTTCTGTCGCATTTAATGAAAAATGAGCAACTCACCTGGCTTCATCTGATCTGGTTGCGGAGGTGTGTGTGTGTGTGGTGTGCATATGGAAGTGTGTGTTCTTCTCAAAGGGAATAGTCTATCCAAGGGGGTGGTTTGGAGGTCTTCTGTGTGTTTTGTTGATAACTGGGATTTGGAACTCAAACACAGGGGCGGCAGATGGTGTGTTGGCTTCTGCTTCCTTGGCTGTGTGTGTGTGTGTGTGTGTGTGTGAAGGCGTTAGATTGAGTGCTGTATATGTGTGTGTGTGTGTGTCCTTACTCAAACTCAGTGTCGGACTCGAGTCAGTGGTCCCTGAAGGTACCGTCAGAGCCAGGGCTGATCCCAGGTCAGCTGCGGCATGACCTCAGGCCCATCTGCTATCATGATGACAGATGTGTCAGAGACTGGCTTCAGATCTGTGGCTGCACCAACAATCCCCCAGTTAGTCTCTCAGACAGACTGCCCTGTCTGATTGTAGGAGGACCTCTGCCAGACATTTAGTATGGTTCTTCAAATCTACCTTTTAGTCTAACAGTAGGACGCAGTAGGAGTAGGAAGCACCGAACCATGTGATATAAAGGGGACTGTGGCTTCGACCGTGGGAAGTAAATAATCATTTTCAAAAGCACAGTTCAGCACAAAATCAGTGTTACTAAAAGTCATTTCACACCAAGCACGGATTTTCATCTGAAAAATGGCACAGTAATTAATAAAAACTGATTTTGTTGGTTCTTCTGTGAATGCTTGCATCCCTGTGGAACATTCGTACGGCCCTCGATTTCAGCAGATTATATTATTGATATATTGAATTGTATGTTTGACCAATGAAATTCTTTGATGTCATAATACCTATTACCGTCATTCTGCATAATAATTAGCCATGTGCTTCTGTTTGTCGTGTGTATTTTTCAGAACAATGGTGCTTTGAAACAATGGACGTTTGTTTTCAGGGTAACGAACTGTCGGACAAAACGGCTTTTTTTCGGACCAATGGGACATTTTTCGGACTATTGGTGTTTCGTAACAATGGGCAGGCAGTCCCCTTCTTAACATCCATTAATGTACGACATACTGTACAACGCGACGACTAAATTAACAACCAAATAAAGGACAGTATATGACTTGAGATCATGGTTATGTAGCTGATTTGGATTTGCTGATGTTATATGTTTGTCACAGAACGGGGCTAGCCACGACAGCTAGCGATTGCATCAAATTTGGGTCCAATTACTTTATGTAACTTATTGTGTAGTTAACGTTAGCCCCATAGCCATTCTCTGTCTGACTAGGTTTTTGTTGGGTGGAGTGGACACAGGCACTATTTAGGAGGAAACTCATCGGGCCTCATTGACGAAAATGGAACCCCGTTATGCGGATAATTCGCACTGGAACCGGTGTGCATAGTTGTCATACGGTCAGCTTCAGCTGCTCCTCAGCAAGGAGGATTTGTTTTGCTGCCCTCTCAGTCTCTATTTTCATCAGCTTTTCATAAGAGTCCTCACTGTCTGTTTGCCTCATCCATCTGTTCCCCAACACAAGGAGGCAAAATCTCATGGAGTGCCTGAGATCTCTCCCCTCCAATGATGTCGAGGACTGTGTCTGTGAAATCGTACTTCTGGAATAGTTTGTTCTTAGTTTGGGGTGTCCCTCACTCCCCTGCGCTTCTTTGTAGCCTTCTGCTTCAGGTTCTTCCACCGAAGTCCAACCTGTTCTGACATTCTTAATTGGCCATTGCCAGTGGCATTGACTTGCTCCGTTATTTCAGTCCAATAAATCATTTTTGACCTCGGCCGACACGCTGCCTTGGCCAGAGCCACTGAACGTTCTAAACAAGCGCTGATAGTTAATACGCACCACCTCCAGTAATGCATGCATCCCAGAACTGCAGAAGTTCATACCCTAGCTCTTTTGGGCTTCCGTGTTGTCTGTAGTTTGGTGAACAGGTTACCCTTTTATACCATGTCAGCATAACTGATTTAAGGTGTGACAGTTGCCCAGGCAAATTGAGAGGACCTTCTCAGGACTGTGTAGGCGGGTATAGGCTAATTGAGTGACATCTTCCTGAGTCTCCTGCTAGGGCGGGACACATTACACCTTTATCCTTCTTATTGGTAGATGGAGATTTTTGACCTAATAAATTCCCATCAAAACTCCGGCCCACCTTCAACATGTGCAGAGGTCTAATCAGTCAGAATGACTGGAAACACAAATTGGGCTCTCTAAGCAGGAAGTGTTCCTTTGCAATGGCCTGCATCGTGCACCATCTCTGAAAGAAGATACAAGCCAAGACAATATGCTGACCTTCCCAACCCACTTGAGCATTACTCAAATAATGAGCTTCATAAACGATACAGATTTGGTCGAGAGGACATCGAGAACATGCCACTATGAGGAGCATTGCCTTGACTGTGGAGTAGCAGGTGCTGATAGCATTATGTCTCTATGCCTGTGGTTCCTTTTATGAAGTAATTGGACTGACTGGATGGACTGGCTGGCAGTGACTAAATCCACAGTAGGCCGTGTGTTGCATTCAGTGTCATCTGGCCACCCTGGCCAGTCTTCTTGGTCAATTTGTCAAATTCCCTCAGAATGAAGACGAAATAAACTAGAAAAAAGAGGAAATTTTTCTCATTGGGCAGGATGCCATGCACCATTGGCTTGATCGATTGAACATGTGCATATTCAGGCACCCCATGCAAGAGATTTTTGAATAGAAAAGGCCACCACGGTACAGCTTGTGGGAAATGCTGACATTATCATCACCAGTTCTGTTGTGGATTGGCCTGGGTCTGTACTATTTTTTGGGCTCCTAATCTTTGGTAGTAATCAACTGTGAATATTCAATATTATTCAGGCGGTTGTGGGGGGAGCTCAACCTGCAGCGTGCGCGTGACTGCCGTGAACGCCATGACCGGAGGAACGCTTTAATCTCTAGCTTAGTAGGCAGCACGGAGTCATGTCATTAAAGCAGCACAATTCCTCTGTCACACACTCAGAGGCTCCCCCAACAAACTGATCACGGTCCAACTTCGCCGTACAGTATAGCCCCTTAAGCACACAAGGACACTGCAGGAGTTCTTTTGCAAAATGTAAAGAAAAATGGGAGTCATTCATCACTGTCTGAGGCCTTTACAGCCATTCAGACATTATCCAATTTTTTGCTCTTTGATCACAATTAACACTAATTATGGCTCCTCTGTTACCCCAGTTTCTCATAAACAAGGAAGTGAGGGGAAGTAGAATGTAGAGGCTTAGTGATTCAGAGCTTCTGAGTGTCTGTGAAATGTGATTAGAAATGTTCAGGTGACACACTGACTTTTGCACAAATTATTCTGGTTCATTTCAGAAGGGGGAAGAGCGCTGGGTTTCTGGCATGAAGTGGAGAAGGGAGAGGGGAACCAAAGCTCAGCATATATCGTTGATTTTCTGCAAACGGCTCCATATGCTCTTGCTCCCACAATTTCTTTTTTTTTTTTTATTATTAGATTGGTTGACCTACCCGAGTGCTGCAGAACTAATTTTACCAATATGATGAAGTTTTTGCTCTGTTAAAAGGTCACTCTGCCTCCAATTATTGGCTCGCAACTTAAGCTTTTACTAAGGAATCACAGAATAGGGAGGCAAAGTCCATCCAGCGACCCTTAGATGTCCTCTAATCACAGGCTGCAACCACACAGTCTGTCTTCACTCTGCTCCAGTCTGGCTCTCCAGTATGAGCCCAATGAAATGGGCATCAAGGAAACCTGCTCCACTGCTGGAAGGCTTTAGTGTGGCATTAAGGTTGGGGAGTCTGAGATGATGTTAATTGGTGGTCAAGGCTGATATTGCTTGTTATCTGTCTTTCTAAGCCAAAATGCTTCTTCACATTACTTCTGAGATGGATTGGTGTCGTGATCATCCGTTTAGCATAGTTTGCTTGTTTCCTCCATTACAAAAAGTTATTCAGTCCCAAAATAGAGTCCACTTAGCTGTTCCTAGAGCTTTTAACTGCATCTCCTTCATCCGCTGAGGAAGACGGTGCTGACTCATTTGAGTGACAAGCTAACAGGTGACTTCCAATGTGTTCATGAAATCTGTTTGTGGCTGATGAAAAGGCAGAAAACTCCATCTGCTGATGAAGACTGTGTGATACAGTTAAAGGAATATATGCTTGAAAACTCCAGAAAAAGCTAGTAAGTGGACCTTGAGTTCTCCTAGATCATGAGTGAAATTGTATGTGTAAATTTAAGCCAACTATGAATGACTCTGTGAATGACTATGATGAAATCGTTTGATGACAAAGTTAGTAGGTGGACCTTGATTTGGGATTATGTTGTTATAGGGGCAATATGTAAGTTTTGGCCATAATTTTAGTTTCAAACATTCCAAAAAATTAACATTATTAGGGATGCACAATAGAAATCCATCTGATACATTTTCAGCCAATAATGGAGAATTTATATTATTATTTATTGTTCCGATAATGAAATTATAGCTGATAAATACAGCCAAATTTATAACATGCTCGCACACCCAGAGGATGCATCAATAGCTCCAAACAGGCACATTAGTCGCTTGCTCTGACATAACCACCACGGTTATTAAGTAGAGCAGGGATTTAGTTAAGGTTTGCTGACAGTAACGTTGTAAGTTAGCAAAAACGTACACAATTTGGCAGAGTGGCGCTGTTATCCAGCATCCATGTCACGCTAGTTACATTTTCGTATGCTGTATTCTTGCCCTGCTGTTAGTAGTTGGCTTTTTTAAATAACGATAACTTTAAATTTAAATTGTATGGAACCAGTAGTAGAGAAGAAATGCTGCCCCCTGTTTGTTTGGAGCATGTGGCCAGTTTCATTGCACCTTTAAACAAATACCTAGTTTATGAGATTTTTAAATGTTTTTCACATTGAAAAAGTAGTTCAAATTTCAAATAAAAAGTGACAGCCACTGACCATATTTTCGTTTTTCTAAAGCACAGGAAGTAGCTGAATACATACACGTATTTCTGTAGTAAGTCAAAGGTAACTGGACTTTGCGTGTATAGATTTTAAAGCTCTACTTCAGCTTTCAGTAAAGTGCTAATGAATAATTAAACTAGCTTCCTGTTCATTAACTGATTACCTCAGTCCCCAAAATGTTGACTCCATCCATCTGAAACTGACACGGCATCGTGCGTGAGAATCCGTGCAATCATGTCTTCAGTATATCTCTTCGATGCTCAGTTGCTCTCCATAGAGCTCGATTTTCCAGCAAAACACTATGGACACTATACTTTCCCCCTGAGTTTCTTTCTTGAATGTTCAATTTAAGTTTGGGTTTTTATAGATGTCTGTCTTTTCTTTTGTCTGTTCATTCGGCTGTGGTTGCCATCACTACTCACTCAACAACATCTCTTTGTTCCAAACAAACCCGAAATGTGAAACACATCACTTCCACTTCATCACAGTGGTGGGAGTACTTTCACCCAGACAAACACTCCGTCCCCCCGTTTCTTCACCGCAGCTGTAGCTCCGAGTCCTTTCTGTGGCAAATATAAAAGAGGAAGATATTAGCACAGAGAGAGACGGATAAGAGCTGATAAAAGCAAGTGCATTCTGACCAGGTAAAGTCAGTGAGACTGTGCAGTTGTAATAATAGAAGTGGAATCACACCGTGGATTAGCTGCAGTAGTTCTTTGTGCTGGGAAATAATCCAGTGAGTTTCACATTAAATCCAACCCTGTGGCACACAATGTAAGAGACACTGTAAAGGCCAGGAGGAGCTGCTGCTGTTTGTTTATGGTAACTATATTACCACCTCAGAATGTATGTGGTAGGAGAAGTAGCTTTAGCCCCAGGTGATGTTGTATTGACCTCTCTATTACACACCCATAGGGCAGGGCTATTCAATGACAAACTCAATTGGACCAGACACGTTCAGCAGCCTATTTATGACCTTTTTGTTTTTAGCTTATGGTAATGACAAATAATGAATGTAGTAAAAAAAAAAAATAACAATGTTTATTCCTTCACTTCTGAAATAAAAACAATATTTTTGGCCACATATCTGACCCAGGCGCATCATAATGTGCAGAAACAGACCACGGTGATAACTCTGCACTTTAGCGTCCCTCTCCTATGATCTCTCGGGAGCGTTTGTCCGTTTCTCAATGTGGTGCCTCTGAAAACTATATTCTTTAACTACCTCAATGCACTCATTTGCAAATGTAACACATGGATTTGGCATACATAAAATAATAAATCAATCAAATAAACAAGTATTTGCCAGTTTAAGCTGGGTTAAACTGACAGTTTTCATCGTCGATTCTACATTTCAGGGTTGACACAGATATAATTTTCAGTACAGCACTTCCCTACTTGTGACTGTCAGCCAGATGTGATGAAAAGCTACTAATATAAGTGTGGTCAGAACTGCGTCACATGAGAGACGTTGATGTGTGAAAGATATTATAGGCGGTGTCGTTTCCCGATCCGCACATCTTGCCTGATCAGTACTGTGCATGTGCAACTCTCAACAAAGATGAGAAGGAAGCGAGATGGCTCACTCGTACACTTCTATACACTATCGTCGCTGTAAACTTGTATCTTCTTTTTTTCATAAATCAGTGCGTTTGATCACCCTTTATGTCTGTCTGTGAGTTTTTACAAATATTTAACCAATGAAAAGTATTAAAAAGAGCTTGAATCATGGATCATTTTCGTAATTACACTGATCCAAAACAGGGTGCTACAATTACTGGATCAAACAAGATGCCATATTACTATTATCATGTATGTAGTATGTAGTGACATTGTCAAGGTGTGGTCAGTATTACTTGTGAGAATTTGACTCTAAGTGTGTTTTCTGCAGTCTGTTTAAATTCGTACCAGTTGTACAGATGTTAGCTGCAAGGGTGCGAGTCCAAACGAAGCGTCCTGGAACGCCCGTTGAGACACGTGACCTAGCGGATGCTGGATTGAGTGAATGTTAAACAAACGTGCCGTGCTCGGGCTGAATGCTCGTCTTCCTCCAAGCAGCCCTCTCTCTCTCTCCAGACTCTTCTGTGTATTCACACAGTGCTGGTGTGCAGCAGATGGCGTACTGTATGTTCATTGTTTTCAATGGGAAAACAATGATAAACTCCAGCAGCACTGATGGAGAGTGCTGCTGGCCGCCTGCAGACAAAGTGTGGCAACAAAAGTTTTATCGTCCCTTCTGCCGTCTACTGATGACAAACAGGTTTTGGGGAAATTCTACAAGAAGCCAGTTATTGCATCTCATGGATTATTTGACACAGCACTATATATAGTACTTCAGAAAACAAAGAGCTAAAGTACTATTGGCTCTTAGCCAAAAGCAAAAACACTTTCATCCAACCCTAATCTTCCAAGTGGACAAATGATCGTGTCCATGCAGGTTTATAACCTCAGCTCATGTCTTGTTAACACATTCACGTTCCTGAACATCGTAAAAACAGTCTCCAGATGAGCTGAATGAACAAAGTCACAGAAATCGAGAGTGAAATAACAACAAACTAATGTTTTATGCACATTTATGGCACACGCATTTATTCATCACACATGTTTTCTGTGTTCTTTTCCAGTAAACGATAAATCAGTGAAGAGCTTTCTTCCTCTTACTGAACGTTTTGGAGTCTGGGAGGAAAAAGGCTTACTGCCAAAGTTAGGTTTAGCTAAACAATTTCACTTCCATGCTTGGCCCTCGTTCTAGTCATTCTGGCCCTCTGGCTTGGCAACATGCACACTGTGGCTTGTTGGACTTCCTGTGGGAACACCTCTTGAGAAATGACAATTACTAGGCAACAACAACAACAACAACAACACTGGCTACCTTATTCAATTCAGTGGGACTTGCTTTGGTTCAGTGGCAGGGGCGGTCCCGACTCAGAACACTCTGGACCAAAAAGGCAGAGTAGTACGGCAAACAAAGTTGTTGTTGGCTCTAGTTGGCAGCTGTGTTATTAATGTGCTTCTTACTTCACCAGCATTGAGATGGAGAAAACAATCGTAGAATGTAAAAACCTCATTCAAAGTGACATTTGTAATAATGCAAATTACTGACCTTACTCAGTGGGATACTGTGTGTTTCACTCCATTTGTCTATTGTTTAATATGTATGTTTTGCAGTGGGTGTGCTGTAGATGGTGTCCTCTGTATATTCCAACAGAGAGAGCTCAGTAAAGGCCAGCAGACTGTGTTTGATGTGGTATTAGTCTGTCTGGAGCACTGACTGAGCCAGAGTGGTGTGCTTTTGTTGGATTCACTCGTCTGTGTAGCGTAGAATAAAGTTGATTAGTGTCACAATATAGAAATCTAAATGTCAAAGTATAACATGACCTATGATATGT
>CAKALG010000674.1:0-10125 GCA_916700815.1 Helicolenus hilgendorfi | reverse complement strand
TCCTCTCCGGCTCCCTGGGGACGTCTCGCTGTGTCCGGCGAGAGCACAGTCTAATTTAGGCAGTTTAATCTGTTGAGATATGGGAGCCCCAGATAAGGCCAAGGTGAGACTGATTGTGAACACCGAGTCGCCTGCTTTGCCATTGTTGTTTCTCTCCTCTGAAGTTTTCTACGGCGAGACAGGAAAAAAAAATGTGAGGCTGTGAGTGAAGATGCATTAAGATGAAATATGAGGTGGTGAGCCACTGGGGCTCCAGCGGGTTATAATAAATACTGTCTCCTCCTCTGTCTTTATACAAAACACCCTCATTCCTGCAGATATTGAGGAAAGGGGTGGAAGTCAAGCAGAGGAATATGTATGAGTGTGTCTCAGTGCAGCTGTACACACCACCATGCTGCCCCACACACACACACAATATGTACAAACTGTGCCTCTTTAGCATCCGCCACCATTAGCCAGTGGAGTTCAAAACAATGTGAGTGATGCAAACAGTGTTTCAACACTGTTTTAATCAAATAAATAATAGATGCTATAATTTTACAAAGTATTTAATGCACCTTCTTCAGGCAGTTAAATATAGAAAGAAACAAGAATTATGTACACACTTGGACATAGCCACAAATATCACTCAGCTCTAAATTAAATTTGCCCAACTTTCAATTTTACAGAGTAGCTCGTCTGATCAAATGATCTCAACTTTCAGCGTTTTGTCTTTGTGACCGTCGTAAATAACAAGTTCATAACTTTAAAGTCAGTTTTGGAGTTGGCTTGGCAGTGAATTCGTAATACTTAGGGAAAGAAATAAGCAAGGCAATCATTCCCCGAGATGAGAATTATTGTAGTCTGTAATTTAAAATATCCAACGGCGAATTATGACTCACCAGCGGGGTGTCAACAAAAAGCTCTGCCTCAGCTCAAGCTGTCAGACTGCCTCCATGACTTAATTCTCAACATCAAGGTCACCGGAAAGGAAAATATTATTCATATTCATATATTTGGCATTTCTGGTTTAATGTTGTCAGATTTACAGTGTGTGATGTTCAGTGACTGTGGGCTGGAAGGAGCAGATAGAGAGAAACACAATTTGACCTTTACACTGTCAAAGTGACACTGTAATGTAGTTTTACTAACATTTTGTTCTATTATCAGTCCGTGTCGTAGAACCAGTAATAGAAAAGGTCAGATAGTAATCCCTTTCATCTGCAACGCACCAGCATACCTGTGTTTTCATTCATGTGCTACCATATCAATGTTTCTGAGGTATTTATACTTAACATCTCAATGTATCCTCATATAATGGTTCGTATATCTTACGGAAAGTTATTCCTTTTTTTTCCTGTGTTTTTCTATGAATGCTATCCTATGAATGTGTTAATTGCCGCTTGTTACATACACACAGTCTTTTGAAAATTAACTTTGTGGTTTGGGTTCAAAATAACTGTGCTTGAAATACTTGGTTAGGTTAGGCAACAAAACTACTTCCGTTAGGTTTAGGCAAAAAAAATAATTAGTAAGATTTAAGCAACATAACTACTTAGTTAGATTTAGGTAATAAAGCTACTTAGTTAGGCTTAGCAAAAAAGTCCTTTTTTAGGATTAGGTAATGAATCCACTTAGTTAGGTTTAGGAAAAGATTGTGGTTTGGGTTAAAATAACTACGGAAGTGGCATAACTTAAATTCGAAAGTTACATGACAAATAAATCAATGTACATGAACACATGAAACTCCGATGTCTTTTGACCCACCCATCAACCCCGACCTCCTCACTACGTGGCATTTGTTGCTCTTTATACTTCCTGGGTGACCATTACATGGATTAGATTCAGATTGCTTTCGTTGGATATATATGAATTCCAGTGCATTACCTTTTTGTAGGTATAGCTATGAATGGTGTATGAAAACAGCCTGAACATCTTCAGTTCAACACAAAGCTAATAAACATGGCACCAGATCATGGGATAGGCAACCCCATGTCATCGTAAATCAAAAATTATAAAAGTAGTAGTTTTAGGAGGTATAAGTAGCTGCACTGGCAATGGTATCATCAGTGCTAGCACTTCTACTGTTCCTGCACTTCCTCCTTTTGTTTCCCATATTGAAATAAGCTTACGTAATATAGGTAAATAACAAAAACTCCAGACATAAAAATAAGATTAACACGGCACGACTGCAAGATGCTGTGCCAAGATCACAGGATCTTACACCCTCATCCTACTCTCTGGACTCATTATGCTCTTAATCATCTCTGACCTGCAGTCCTATTCTTATTAATCTACTGCAGACAGAGATGGACCTCATTCTCATTTTCAGAAGCCAGACTAACTCATTTTCCTTTTTCCTCTGTAATCTTCTCTAGTCTGTACTGGGACTGCAGTGATGATCAAAGGTATCTAACTTCCATTTCCCCTTCCCTTCCCTTCCGTCTGTAAAGTCATGGGTAAAGATAGTGTTAGATGGCCTCAAGATAGCTCGAACAGAGTGGGAACCGTGGGAGGCAATGGCAGGTAAATGTCGGAAATTGCCTGCTGTGCGCAGTAGGGCCAAATGGAGCTCAGCATGGTGAAGGACATCTAAAGGCTCATGGCACCATATTCCTGTGTGTCACCTGCACCGCCTGCGAAGAAAAAAAATCCTTAAAAGAAACCATTTGAATTTGATTTAGGGTGAACATGGGCTGAGGTCGACACTTTGTTGCGTAAGCTCTGAAATGCCCTGGTTGACCCTGCTGTGAACAAGGAGTTTATTCAGAGTTTAGCCCTACAAGTAACCCTTTCCAAAAAAGCTGCACTAGCACAGCGAAGATAGAAACACGGGAGCTTGCTCTACAAGAAATACTTCTCAAACTTAAAATTGCACCTTTGTCGAAGGGGAAATCTTTTAGATTCTGCTCTCAGCAGCATTGTACTTAGGTTATTTGATTTCCTGTTTATGCCCTCGCTTAATATTTCAATTAACCTTTTTATCCTTTCTTCGTCGTCATCTTCTGAATTGCAGGATCTGACATAGCGAGTGTTCAAAAGCAGCCTGGGTGCATTGATTCCTAACGCTTCACAGACCAAACCCATCTTCCCACAATCTCCTTTTTTTTTTCTTTTCCTAGCTGGCAAATCATATGAGGCTGCTGCAGTCAGGAGTCTGACTTTGAAACAAACAGTGAGTGTGTGTTGGGGGTTGGGGTGGAGGGTGGATAGGGGGAGTAGGCGGGGGGTATTGAGGTGTTTGTGAGGCTTAGATAAGCATATGTATGCAGTGGTTTGGCTGCAAAACAACTCCCACTGCGTCAAGCTGATAAGACGGGGAAGTTCAGTGTGTGTTTTTTTTCTTTATTTTTTTGTGTCACCCTCCATTATGGCTCTTGTTGATTTCACTGGACAATGAGTTGGAGCTATAATAAGGTTGCTGAAGCAAGTTCCTGGTTTAGCCAATGAAGACAAACACAGTATAATCCAACAACTCTTACACACTTTATTTTTTCTTTAAAATACTTAGAATTTACATAATGGTAACACTTAAAGGTCAGTTTTTACATACAGAGCGTATGAACGTTTTTTTAATCGTTGTTTATTGTTAACATGTTAACAGGTTGTAACGTAACCTAAACAAATTGACTTTCTGAGTTTCCTCTATCAGCCTGTAGACTGCTTTTAATGTGCAGAATGTGGGCTGTTTTTTTTCCGACAAAATCCAAAGAATGCAACGTCATGAACACTTGCAATTGCCTTTATTTTCAGCTCCACTTCAGGGCTAACAATGTGCAACGGTAGCCAACGTTCGGTTAGAAATGGAGTCTGCTAACGCCAACAAACAACCGGCCCTCACCACAACTCAGATTCCAACACAAACTCCACAGAAGCACAAAAATAATAAAGTTATATAGTGAGCCCGTCTTGCAAAACAGGAATGTGATCGGATCATCATCGACCGGGCCTTTGATATGTGGAGGGACCTTCGTTTGGTAAGCTAACATTACTAACAATCAGTAGCATGTAAGATATATAGTGATGATATGGTATTAGATGGCAAATGTAGCTAACATTAATCAACATGATGCCGGTCAATCACATTCAGTCTCGTGTGTGTCGCCTCACTGTTTTGACTGATGCTTGCTCACGTCTACATAGTGCGAGCACAAGCGCGAGCAACAGGACGCTGACTGTCGTTGACTTAACGGCCACAGGTGTCACTGTGAACAAAAAAATTATGATTCTTATCTAGCCCCTTTAATTTGGACAATGCCATTTTGATATAGTTATCAACAAGACTCACTCAGTTAGGGGCTTGTGAGGTAAACATTTGCTGTTGGTCCCTTACGACATCTCCAGCAATTTATTCATGAATATCTACCAATTAAGTGTAATGTTAAGTAAAATACAATAATAAATGTGTCAAGATTAGAGTATGATTAGGTAATAATACAGGACTCGCTTTAGTTGAATTTTTACTTTAGTGTTGCAAATTCCCTGATAAATTTATAATTACCAAAAGCCAAGTGATTTGTTGTGAACCTTGGGTTTTTGGGGCCATTGGACTGTTAACCATGTTGCCTATAGCTCGTAATTCACCCTTTTTCCTATTACCTGCACACAACCATAGACCAAAACCTAAACTGAATTTCAACACATGTTAAAATTAGGTCAAATACTGAATCACAGACTACATTTCACTGTGCTCTACCAAATAAAACACACTATAGCCGTGATAAAGTAAGTTGCGTACCGGCACTAGACTGCCTTAATGAAGTGAGTCCTTATTTAAGAGGGCATTTCATTCCAATAAACTGGATTGAATTGGTAAACATCCAGATCTTTACTGCACAAACAGATTTCTTTTTGAGTGCAGTCTGGTGGTTAAGATTGAGTGTTGAGACATCACGCTGTAATCATCCATATGAAGTTTTTAAAAGGAAACCCATGGGCCAGAAGCACTAAAAGCATGATCATAATGAACAACACCCATAACACTAGATGGAGCTCTTGCTTCATCATGCACCCGCAGCATCACTCCTCATCTCCGTGATGCAGGGTGCTCATGACACATTCCTGACAATTTTGACAGTCTCAGCCTCAAACTTGTGAGGGCTTCGGAAAGAGCAGCACATGATTGACACGCTGATGGACAGACAAACAGTGAAAACCTCAAAACCAGCTGTCCTTGCCAGGCGGCCATCTGCCGCTTCCTGTCTAATTGGATGATGAGTGCCTCGATTGGATTGCAGACTTGATTGCTTAATATTTTCTCTCCACATGTTTTGAATTATCGTTAGACTTTTTTCTATACAGTGGCGATAGATGTAGCAGAATAAATAATAGCCCTTGCAGTGCAAGCAGTACAACAGTCAATTGATCATAGCAGTAGCTGACAGCAGCTATGATCTATTGACGTGCTTGTGGTGAAGATACAACTTGGTCCACAGAATCATATAAAGAGCAGCGTTGTTGGCTTACAGCTAAGTCCCTTTGACATTTTGTTCACTCAACCATGGAGTAACCTTTCCTGAAACTGAGAAATACTGTAAAGATCCAGGATTTCACAGTATTCACCTACAGTAATGTGGAAAAAAAACACGCCTTATCCTTTCAACTCTGACCAGCATGTACAATATGATGGACACCTCTGGATGTCAGGACATTGCCGCGATGATCAAAACCAGGAAAACGTATGAATCGTACAGTAGAACCAATTTGTCACAGGGGCGAGTTCCCGTTTTTCACTCTAACTGTCAGTCAGATGAAAAATGAAAAATAACCTTTTTCATCATGCAATCTGGTGTAGCTCTGTCTTTGGCAACCCCGCAGAATAACAGAGATGTTTTGTTATGATGCGCATAAATAGGTGAGCTCAGTTTTCACGTTGCAGTGTATGTTGCAGTGCCTTCAGGAATATGGTGAAAAAAAAAAACAGAAAAGTGAAACTTGTGGAATTCAAAATGTCACTGAATATCAATACGTCAAAGGCACTGTAAAGCTCATGAGGAGCTGCTTCCGCTCAACACTTCACATTTGAGCCAAGTGGACCTATGGCTGTCAGCGCTGAAACCCAACCCTGTGACATTTAAAAAGAGGAAACCAGGGAGGGTTTTCACTGCCCCATCGCACAAAATGACAGTAATATCTCCAGGTGTGTGTGACAGGGACGATAGCTGTAGCTGGAATTTTTTGGCATTCAGCTGAACTCTCTTGGTCATACTTGTTATTTTGTTTTTAACAGAAGCTCTCTGCCCATTCAATTACTTTGTTTACTAGGTACTCATCATCGTGATGGGTAAAGCCGATGCTAGACAGCAGCGGCGGGCTGTTCCCAAGGCAAGGAAACACCTTGAACAGCACACAAGTCCGAACTATCGAGAAAGGTGGGTGAGCGTCCTGAATCACAAGATTCTTTACTCATCTTTTACACCAGCGGTAGAGAATACAATGAAGAGGATTACGAAAGCAAATTTTCATTGAATTATAAAAGCAGTTCATGAGAATGCAAGGGACTACATTGGACTGTAAACAAGACTGAAGACCTTTGCACACCAAATCCGTATATTTCACTTATTAAAGATAAATACAACCTCACGTTGGATCAATCACACTTACACACCAACTCCAAAACGTTTGTCTGTTATTAAAGTTTTTGGAACAGGCGACATTTTCTGTGTTTTTTCTCATCCTTCAAAAGACTTTAGAGAGTTGTTTGACCACTCAGAGCCACCGCACATGCAAACCCCATCATCCAAAATGGCATCTGAACCCAGCACAAAGCACTTTATGACAAACAAAGTTTACAGAGATGCAGAGTTTAAAGATAAACTGTTGCAGGCGATTGCAGAACAGCTTCTTGCTAATGTCATTCATTCATTAGCCCTGTCTTGACTAGTGCTATCCATTGCACCCACATAATTAATGCAGTCGTGTCTCATATTGCGAATTTTTCGCAACGAATATAATACATCAGACTTGACGTGCAAGTTGTCAGATATCTTCCGCAGATAAATACAAAACATTAATTTTGCACATGCCAAAAAAATAAAAGATAATTCATTCACAATCATAATACCTTATTGCAGGAAAAGCCATTCTTTTATCCGGCACCTTTCTAAAGCCTTTCTGTGGATGTATTATTAAAAAATATATATATATTCATCTACATAAAAATGTTATCAATAGGAACCTTGAAGGCAAAAGTTTGCCTGCAATAACTGGTGGAAAAAAAAACAGGGAAAAAAAAAGTTCACTGAAAATAATGGCCTTGCTGTGCACAATGTCACAGACTTGTTCATCTATCTTACAGGCTATACCAAAGTTCCAGAGGATGAGAGCGGTAAGACGGGTGGACGCTGTGAGGGAAGTACTGGATTTCCAGGAGCTATTTCTGCTGGTCCCCGCAGAGGTCACCGATGACTTAATACCACTTTAACAAGTCCTAAACAGATAAATGAATTGGAAAAAATATGACTCAATATGGCAATATTCACGCCAGTTAGAACATATCTATTAGAAGTCATGCATTAAAACTCATTAGGGCTTGTTTGGAAGGGATAGGGGGTCGTTGGCACCAATCAATCAAGGTCATTGCAAAGATGATGCCATGCCATAGCTGGAGGGCTCTTAGGCTGATGAGTGTCAGCGGCTTGTGGTGAGCGCTGGAGGGCTAATGTCTCCCCCTCACTGGGCTCCCCTCCTTTCCTCTCTTCGCAGATGAGTCCTGTTCTGACAGAGAGAGCTGCGGGAGGAGGAAGGAAATAAAAGCCGACATATCAGCACCCTCTCCACATCTTGTCAGAGTTGTCCTCCTTTGCCCCGATCCAATACCCAGAACCTCTTGTTCTCTTTTTCTTTCCCTCTTTCTCTCTCACTCTCTGCCTTGTTCTCATTCCTATAGGCTACTCCGGCTAGCTGTGAATAGACTGCCTTTTCATTAGCTCCCTGTGTGGGGGTGTGCATGAGTGCAAGCGTGCGTGAATGTGTGTGCATGCAATATTTTTATACTTTCTGCACAGCTTTGCCAGTACTTCTTTCTCTTTGCCACTACTCTTCCTGTTTCTGTGTTTCCAACCCATCATCATCTTAATTTCTCTCCTTTATTCTCTCTGCATTTTTCTTAAAGTAATAGATGCAGATTGGTGGGGGTTAATCGTGGCATAGGAGGAGGAGGAGGAGGAGGAGTATACGAAGGAGGAGGAGGAGGAGGATTAGCTTAACAGTTATTTGGTGTTGTAGGACGGGTTATTTTCTGCTGCATTTTTTGGTTCCGAGCACCACTCTGCCTTCCGTTTGACAGCTCTTATCCAGCTCCTTCAGGGAGCTTCCTTCCGCAATCAACTAATCATATTCTTTACAGTGCTGTCTTTTGTAAGACTCTCTATTTCTGGCTCGCATCCAAACAGGAAACAGTACTTAGGGCGCGTCATTTGGGCAGAGATCTGAGAGCCGTAAAAACTCAAGCAGCATTTGAATCACGGTAATAATAGACAGATAGATAGATAGATAAATAGACAGGTAGATAGATGGGGTAGATAGAGAGATAGATAGATGGGTAAGGCAATCAGTTTGTCTTTTTCACATATGTAAAGAACAAAAAAATCTTAACAACGCTGGATGTCTCTAGAAACACGGATTGTTAATTTTAACCTCTAAGCAATGTTCTCAGTAAATGTGCCGCTTTGTGTATTCATCGGCAGTGCAATTTGCAGCCATTCCCATTAAGCCTTATATGTTAATGGGAAACATTAAAGAGGAAAGAGGAGGAAAAGTCCGGGGAAGATAATCAACTGTACATTTTAGTTGCCCATTAATTATTCTAATGAAAGCAAGGGAATTCACTTTAAGGTCAAGCTGTCACACTGTATGTTAATAATAATAATATGTTCATCTGAGAGAAGTGGTGTGCCAAATGCTACTTTCTAAACGACCTTGCCGATCAAGTTACCCTCATGTTGGTGCTCTCTCTTAATGACATTGCCTCATTATGAATTAGTGCTGTGTTATTGGCCATTTGAAAGTAGCAAACAGTCAATTAATTCTCGGTGAACTGCAGTGAGTACTCAACACTTGACACAGATAAAGAAAATATATTGTTGAATCATAGCACCCATTTGTTATTGCAAGACTACATTTAGTAACTTCAAACTTGCAAAAACATGATCTATTTATTAAAAGAAACATTTAAAACTACTATATTATGTATGCCAGTGTTTGGTCATTACAATTTTGACCATATAAGCACACAGTGCTGCAGTGGCTTGAATGTTTGGTTCAAACTTACAAAGACTGTGTTGGGAATTTGATTGGTGCAATATTTGTGTGAACTTTCTGTAATACCACTTCAATACCGCCACACAGGCAGTTAACCAGCTAGGGGGCTGACATAGTTTGCCATTGCTTAGCCACATTTTTGATTCATTAGAGCACTATGTTACCCTGTCACGATGTAATGGATGGAGTACTAATGTCACACAACTATTAATTGCTGTGAGTTTTGACAGACATTTTCCATCGGCGCAACTCAACCTGACCAACTCAGCAATGTGTTTAGCCCTGTGTTGTTGTTGTTGTTGTTGTTGTTGTTGTTGTTGTTGTTCTTCTTCTTCTTCTTATTGTTGCCACAGTGGCAAAACCAAATCGCCCCTCGGGGACGGATAAAGATCATGAAACTATAATGTTAGCAAGCTAGGCTAAATAATAATAGCGTTCACTTTTTGAATACAAACTCAACAGCTCAATATGTCCTCCAAAATGTTGAATTCTGTTAAGGGACAGATAGCTTAAATCACAAACAGTTGATAACCAAGTAAGCCATAGGCAGCACTATTAAGAGGCTATAGCAGAAGCATAGCACTTTGCAAAATTATTAATATAAGATATTAAAATGATACTTTTTCAATGTGACCAAATAAAATATATATATTGGTTTCATTTTTTTTCTCTGTACAATAAAAAAAAAAAAATCAAGCAATCATCAATAAAAAAATTAACAAATAAAAAAGTGGCCAAATTATCACTGAAAAAAAACAACAACCTTCAACAATATTATGATTTTTCTGGCGGTAACATTTCCTCCCTGGCAGTGTGCCGCAACAGGCTCCAGGTTGGCTTGGAAAAGGGTGAAGGTGGCTTGCAACTCTGGCCGTGAGCTTTCAG
>CAKALG010000673.1:0-11398 GCA_916700815.1 Helicolenus hilgendorfi | reverse complement strand
CTATTATCTATAGAGTGCTCTAGGGATGACGTCTTTTTGTAGGCGAACAAGGAAGTTAGTATCACACGGGTTCCCTCGACAAAAGGCCAACGGGATTTTTCAATTGACTTTTGGATTATTGCAGAAAATAAACTCCTTGGCAAACATACGCTTATGATACTTACACGTCTTGTTCAGCAAGATAATCTCCACTAAAGAACCTGATTTCTGAAGTGTAAAAGCACTTGTTAAAAGTAAAAAAATAACGTTAGGCTATAAACTAACTACAAAACGGTCGCATGAAAGCAAGTAAACACAACGAGGCTATAAAGGAGTGATGGCATGATGACGTTTAGTAGTCTCATTTAGCCACTTTAGCCTTTTTTTAAGATGCATAAAGGCTTCAAAATTCACGAGTAGGGTATTTATTAATGTATTCTATGTTGTGTCAAGTTGTGTTAACCAAAGACCACCATATCAGGCATCTAGCCAAAAACCGATAGACTTCCAGACGAGGGAACCGGAAGTGCTAAAATGCAAACTCATTTCTGTGTTTTAGGACTCATTCCTGTAGCACTCTATTACTTCACTGTAGTGACCCTTGAGAGTGCTTTCGTTTCATAATCATCATGACCTTCAATGTGATCCATACACAACCACATGTGGCTTTCTGGCTCACCATATGACGCTGAAAATTATAATTACAGATCATTGCATTTTCCAAGCCGTGACTCAAGCCGTGACTCACCCTTTTGAGATCCAATATTTCCCTTGCATATACGAAAACAGGTGTAATCATTAAACAAAAGAAAATCTTTTTTTTTTTTTCTGTGCCCACTCAGGGGAAAAGCATTGCCATCAGACGGATTCTGGCGCTGTATAATAAATTACTCATGCTCTTGGCTTTGAGTTGATTATGAGTGACGTCTTCCAAAAGAGGTGCAAATTGGGAAACAGCATTACCAGCAAAGTCTGTTCAGCTAATGCACTACCTCTTAACTATGATAAATTGGATAAGAATGTGTGACAATCTAATTCAAGGCATCTATATTTATACCAAAAAAAACACAAAAAACAAGCTGAAAGCAAAAATGTTCTTTATCTTCAGACTTTTATTTTTTCGCCCTTGGGCCAAAATTGTTGAATCAACGTCCGGAGCACTGACCCTCTCAGTATTGGTTACGGTCACGGATGCTGATAACATGTCGGTCAATGCTGGGCGGACACCAAACAACTACTCTTAATTACTCCTGTCCTGTTCTTTGGGGCGCCTCTGACAAATGAGTCCTGCTATGGATCCTGGACCAAAAACTGCTAGGAGCAAGTCAAGTTCCTGTTGATGACATGGATGAGTCATTTGTCAAGTTGTCACGGGCCTATAACAGGCATGGCTGGCGCTCATACTCATGCATGGATTGGCTGCAGCTGGCCCCGGCCATCGAAGCAAATTAAGGCTAAGTCAATGTCAATCAGCCAGGTAATCTACAGAGGGGAAGTAAAGCTCACACGGGGCTAACAATGAGCAAACCATGCAGAAAAGGAGCCAGAACACAGAATGTCTTTTGGCAGGGGTGCTACGCACGCAATGGGTTACGCACATGCATGTAATAGTTTTTATTATAAACAATTGACAGATGTTACGTAGTGCATTTTCTATAGACCATTTCACAGTTGAAAACGTCTCTGTTTATTTCCTGTTGCAGTGAATGTGAATGACATAAGCTGACAGGAAGTCAGCATGGACCCAAGCTGTAGAGATGCAAAGTCCCGCTCCTTCCAGTGCACCCTGATTTCAGAAGAAATATGTACGTGGACAAATATTTTTTTGATCCCATTTGAATTGCGAAAAGAATCAATTTCAAAGATAATTTTGCAACTCAAGAAAGTCTCAGTCGGTGTGTTGTAGTATTTTTTTGTTTTGTGTGAAACAGCTCAGTGAACTACATCTTCCGTCTCGTACTATAGTCACCAAAACTAGCTGGCTAACTTACTTCGCTATGTTTCACGCACAAATGAATCGTTATCTTAACTGATGTGTTTTATCCAGCGACTCCTGGTCTTTTTTATCAGCTGGGAAGCAAAAGAACAAGCGAGACCCTTTGCTCCTGTGAGTTCATCCCAGTACATAACAAACAGGTATCGTAGTTTCAGAGAGAGAGAGATGTCACTACGCGACTCTTGGGTGTTTATTCTTTCTAATTACGTATTTTCACAGTCTTATTCTTCAACAGTTTTACAAAAAACTGCGACTTTCTTGACTTGCAAAGTTATGTTTTAAATTGACGAACATTATATTTGTTATTCATGGTACAATTAAAACGGGATAAAAAACCATTTGTCTCGTTGACGACCGTTGATATTTTTTCCAAAATAAGGTCCCGTGGTGCTCCACCAGAAGGGCGGAACTTCGCCTCTCTATAGTTAAATCAGAAACTTGTGTGGAAATAATATAGGTCCAAACCACTGCAGCATGGTGACTCTAAAGCAATGTTGGTCAGCATCATTGCAACAACCGACAACTAGACTAGCCACTAAAAGCCACACACTAATCACGAGGCAGTACTAACAAAACTAATTACCATGTTTTATGCACACAAACTCATTAGCAGGACAACCCGGGATGTACATTTGAAGCTCCATTAACAGCCTGTTACAAACCATCCCACGGTAACAGTGGAAATAATGTTGGCACTGTCCTTGGTGCTGATGATTTCCCCTCAGTTATTCAAAAACAGTTCAAACTTTAAAAAAAAACAGAACTCTGAGATCAACATCTTTCACACACACAAAGCACAAAGCGGTACTAACTAGGCTGTACGCAATGTCTTCTATTTTATTTTATTTCTTTGACATTCAAAGCTTCTACTGAGACTTTATAATGAAGCTTTGAACGTGTGTCCTCATATTTTATGACGACCTAAAAAAAAACAATTTTAAATCTCAAACAATATCCTCAATTTGAATAAAGTAGTTCATTGGATTAAATAGTTGGTCTTTTTTTAATTAATATTAAATCAACTTGCCTCCCTTTATGAGCAGCCAGCGGGAGAGCAACACTACAAATACTAATTGAAGCAGATTATTTCGTTAGATAAAAACAAGCTGTGAATTTTGGAAATGATTTCATCCATCTTTTTTTCAATAAACGTTGACATTTGGACTTTGGAAATGTTTTGATCTCACGAGTCAGAAACAATCCTACGCAGCCATCACTGGAATCTAATTCTACAAATAGGATAATACTAATAATAATAGCTTAGCCTGATCTTTATCTGCAACTATGTAGAAATTTTGTGTTTAAAAAGAATAAATAAACATGCAAAGACACCGTGCAGCATTCAAATGTTGAATTACAATTTGAATGTCAACATCATGATTTCGCCGCTCTTTATGTTTCCTGGTTAAAAATTACGTGAATTACACACAAAATGATTTTGTGGGAAATACATGAATTACAGTGCATTACTATGAACAGTGTATGAGACCAGTATGCAAACTCACTGCAGGATAATGGTGTACATTTGAAGCTCCAATAAACAGCCTGTTACAAACCATACCACGGTAACAGTAAAGTATGAATAGCATGGTGCAAAACCATATTTCCCCCATAATTCTAAAACTGTTTTTTAATTCTTCTTTTTATATTTTTAATTTTAAGGTTATTGTAAAGTGAAAGATGCAGGTGCTGCAAACACATCAGACGCTATTACAGCCTTTAAATTGTACACATAAGCTCCTGCTTCCTGCTTTGTATATGCAGTTTTCTGTAAATAAATGGCCTCTGCAACAATAAGACTTTCTGATGGAATTAAAGTCATGCTATAAAAGTCTTCATGCACACTGAAAGCTGTTCCTGAGGTGTAAAAACGTACCAACAACATGGCAGGTGGTGTTTTGAAAACAGTGTTTTTTCGTAATGTCAGACTTTCCCATCACGCTCCACACCCTTGGGCTCCACCTCCCGCCTGGCCCCGCCATGCCAAACTATGCCCCCATCCAAGCTGCTCTGAGTCGTGAACAACACATTCTCATAGCTAAACAACAAGATAACTCCTCTGTCAGTCGTGTCCTAAACAACCCACAACGAGTTCAAAAACACGATTCCTATCGGCTTTTTCACATCTACAGGATGACGTTTAGTTCAGTTTATGAAGACCATCGATGTGGTTAAAAGTTGAGATGTAAAGTTAAGTGTTAAAGTAACTTTACACACCCATTCCACCCATATACCCTATTTTCTGTCCTTTCTACAGCAGTATAATGTCGTGGTACTTTCGCCTGTGCTGTTCTGAACATATCGATTTTAACAAATGTCCAATGCTGTCTCAGTCTTTAGAGTAAAACAACAAGAGGTCGCCTGTCATGAAATGTAAATGTGCTTGACGAATGATTTCATTGTTCTGGTAAAGGCATTCTCCTCTGAGTTGCCAAGAATATAATGCTGACACAACCAGGTTAAAGGGGCCTTCATTAAAAACCAAAAGACTAATATATCTGCAAGGCTTTGAAAGGGTTTTGTTCGGAACAAATGTTCATACTTTACTTTGCTACATTGTGAGATTTCTGGCTTTCAACTGTTGTTTTCACCCATATATTGATTTTTAAACCAAAAATGAACAAATCTCAAAGACACATTTTTTTATTGTTATCATACTTGGCCAGCTGATCACTACCAGCCAGCATAGATGTTGATGGAAGTTACACTGCCTTGTACTCAGACTACACAGTGAGCCATGGTTACTCTGGTAAATTAAAGATAAATGAAATGAATGGCATTTCCCGAGGAAAGATTTTTTTGTTCACCCTTGATGTTAATCCTGTTTTAGGTGAAATATTGCACTACACTAACATCTCGCTATGGGCATTGAACATATTTGCTGATCAAGCACCCACTCCACGGCCTTTTGTTTAGTTTTATACAGAACAAGACTGTCATACTTGCTTCTTGTTCTACGCCTCCCTCAGGGATTTGTACACTGCTACCCAAGTGTCTACTACAATATGTTGAAAACAATGTCTTGTGCTAATTTTCACCTCTCGATGGAAACACTAATTTATATTGTTCTAAATCTGGTGCTAATGGAGAGTGGAGAAGATGACAAATCTCATTAAATAATTTGCTGTAGGACATGAGGCACTTATTTGATGTACAGTTGGAAGAGAACTCATGATAAGAACATAGACTGTTTATAAGAAATGGACGTAGTCACCACAGTTTCTGTAGCCTAAAGTTTATCATTTTGGCCATCGCCATCTTGGCTTTTTGCAACGAGAAGTGACACGAGCGGGTGACGCTAAGTATACTAAGCTGAATAAGACATTTTTAGGCGACCAAAATGTAACAATTAACTTTCATGAACTGAAAACACACTGTGAAAGGGTTAAAGCTGTAAGACAAAAACACGGACGACTCCCAGACCAAACAACGCCGTGGTAGCGACCTGTCAATCACAAGGTAGCCACGCCCTAAAGCATCCCCTGCTTTATGGTCTATTTGACTCTAAATGGGACCATAATTTACTAAATGAACATCATGCTGTAATGAAGAAGACTTGAAACTAGTGATTGAGACCATAAACTAATGTTTACAATGTTTACTGAGGGAATAAATCAAGTGAGAAGTAGACTCATTTTCTCATAGACTTCTATACAATCAGACTTATTTTTGCAACCAGAGGAGTCGCCCCCTGCTGGCTGTTAGAAAGAATGTAAGTTGCCTTCACTTTTCAGAACCGGGGGTTGCCGCCTGGTTAAGACTTTAGTTGCATAAATCCTGTTTACATTCAGGTCTCTTTAGTGTGAATTCAACGCCTGTGTATGTTTGTCTCAATTAGCTCTCAGCGCTGTGCTGCAGGAACTCGCAGCCCACTTTCCACTCTCCAGCATTTCTGGAGTGACTGTAGCATCGGCTGTTAGTATTCAATTTACATTCCAGCAGTGCAGTGAGTGTGTGTCAGTCCTTGTGCTCTCACTCTGGTCGCTGTGTATTTTCCTGACCAGTGAAAATTCAAACTCACGGTCTGCTTCACTGAGTGGAATAAAAACAGCCCTGGTTGCTTCATTACTTCCCCACAACAACATACTGTACACATCAATAGTGATATACACGTATACACTCTCCAGCTATTTGAATGGCACTCGGAAGCAGACAGCTCGCTCCAGAGAGGCACTGACTGTTTCAAAGATGCCCCCAGTTTGTCACCGTGTTACAGATCAGCATAAACAAGTCGCTGCTCTCTGCTCCTCAAAACGCCGAACGAGAGCACGAACTACTTGTCATCTCTCTTGTCAACGGACTCGTCAATCAAGAGAGAAAATGGGCCATTTTTACACCTTCTCAATGACAGGCGGGTTACTGTCAGTCGCCAAGCTTCTCTGCAGAATCTGAATCACTTTGGTTCCAAAACTGTTAGGCAATTTTACTATCAAACACAAAAACAAGTCAGGAAAGTGCTGTCGTGAAGTCTGGTGTTGAGGTGCATTTCAACAACAAGACTAATACCCCCTTTCCACCTTGCATTAAAATGCATTGAGGGCGGATTGTGATCCGATTGGCCAAACCACCTCCAGAGCTGGTCAGGGGTCTGGTCAGAGAAGCGAAAGTTCTTGCACAGTTGTGAAGCTATTACAGTGACATAATCTGAATATAATATAATATCTGAATCATGAAGCAAAGTATTAAACAAATATCAATTTCAACCTGTTTATGTCGTTGGATGAAAACACAAAGTAAGACTCAGGCAGTGTGTTATTGTGTGTGTATATACTGCATGCTCTCAGCTAATGTTGAGCGTCAGAAAAAATTAGCCCATTGTATGCTTCTTTTTTCAAGGACACTAAACCGGCCGGTATTCACATGAGATGAAGTGATAAGTCCATAGAAGAGTCTCTCATCTCATGCATCTGAGAGTCTTTCACCAAAGCACTACTCTGAACTGATACTTTCAAGTATCATTTTAATTCAGATTTTTATCAAATGAAGGCTGGGCAGGTTTAAAATCAAAATGTTGCGTATCTGAGAGAGCACTTCATCAGTGACCCCCGCAGTGCTAATAAACATAAAGCCACATGAGCACGGGCAATGACACAATAGCTGGCAGACGGGCGTAAAAGCGTTGAGTCGTAAGGAGAAATACCAACATGTGACTGAAAGGTTGGTATTCATCAAAAACTGAACCAATTCAATGCTCAAAACAGCATTTCAATAGACAGCATTCAATTACACGCTGCGATAATAAATCTGGGCAAAAAAAAAAATGAAAATACAGACGTGAGCCTCCTGCAAACCCACTGCGGAGTAATTTGTTGTTGTTTTCGAGTAAGCAATAGAAAGAGATTAAGACCATGTTGACTATGTCCCTATTCCTCCTGCTGCACGATTCCCCCTGGAGATAAATAAAGTACTATCTTAGTTTTAATTTTTCTGATGTTGCTTTGCATAAAGTAACACGACGGAGCCACACTGTTCCACAACAGGACGCCACGACTGAAAGTGACAGCAGAATCACCTCTGTGACAGTAACGAGTGTTAAACCGGACTCGGGATTCAACTCCTGCTTTTATTTTGACACCACATCTTAAAAAAAAAGCTTTTGCGTAGAGCCGTGTTTAAGATATAAGTAGGTGTTGTACACGATAACATACGGGCGCTTCGGAAGGAGAAAACATTGTGTAGCATGACTACATTACACTGAGAAGAGAAGTGACATAATGGGGCTACAGTGCATTTTGCCTGGTTTAGTGTCCCTCACTAACCCGGGCTCAGGTTAGTGGTAGCGAGAAGCAAAGAGACAGGCACGGCCGTTCCCTGTGTGTCTTCAACATCAGCCAGACTGGAAATAGGATTAAGGTTTCACTCCCATATGCACAGTTATTTGCTGCATTTGTTTATGCTTCATGTGCAGCCACTTCTGACGACGGGCCAACACACACACACACACACACACAAACACACTCACTTGGGAGATGAGTCATTCCCTTTATGAATCATATTGTCTCCTCTTAAACTAGTGTGGGGTTTAGTGAAAAAAAAAGAACAACTGATTCCAATAATACATTTTCATACTGGTTCTGACGATGCAGCAAATTCTAGCAGATGGCGAACACATGAAGGTACGAATCTGTAAAAAGACTAAAAGTTATTGATTGATTGATTTATGGCTAGACAGCTCAGTGTTTCGCTTACCCAAGTACGAATGGGAATTTGTGTTATTTTTTAGAGAGGTATGTGCTTCTGGGTTTTTGTCTTTCACCATCATATTAACACGTTTTGACACGTCCACGTCTGCATCTATTTCTTGGCAATTTTCTTGTAAACAAACAAAATTTCTGTTCAAATTCAGCGTTTTTCACTCAAATGCATTGTGTGTGTCCTTGAGGTTTAACAAATAATGTCTACGTCAAAGGCCTTTCCTTCCTCACAAAACATTCCAGGGCTCCAGAGTGAGTTGCATATTCGACCGAAAATCTGTCGAGTGCAACTAAATATTTTTATTGGTTGCACCGGTGCACCTGACAGGTCTGTGTCTGTGTGTGTGTGTGTCAAACTGCACTCTGTACTCCACCTCGAGCAACATCGCAACCATAAAACCAACGAGTAATTCAAAATGAAGAGACCCAGTGATTGTTTTTTGTCAAGATAAATGCTGTGGTGCCCGTTACCCTGAACGGCCCAGACCCGACATCACCGCTCCACCACCTGTCTGTCTCCTCGGTCCCCAGAAAGATTTCACAAGTGGGGAGGGCAAGAAGTGTGTGTGTGTTTGTGTGTGTGTGTGTGACACTATTGTACATTTAATAACACGAGACAACTTTACCGCTAATTTCCCCTCTGCTCCGACGATCGCCAAACAGCTGATCTGCTCAGAGCGCATCTCTCTCTCCGTCACTAGACCAATCACTCGCAATGCACACATTACATTACTCTACTCTTATACCAACGTAATGCTTACACATGTGGATACCTGATGGTTCTGTAGGTAGACTGTTAAACTCACTATCGACGCGTCCAGGGGACAACGAATCCCATATTCATTGTTTTACTTTTGTTTTTTACCGTGGTATGGAATTGGAATCAAGGATCGTGGAATTTCACTGGTATTGGCATCGACTATTATTGCAGCACCAAAAGGCACGGTGAACAATTGCACCTGAATTAAGTGCTGGTGCAACCAATGTAAAAAGTTAATCTGGAGCCCTGCATTTGCAAAGGCATTTTTTTAAACTGTGCAATTTAAATCCATGTTTGCTATGGTGCATATTTGATTTGCATTGCCACATTTCCATTAACTCACTGCCCAGCCCTGTCTCCTAAAAATGATGTTCCCATACAACGAAAGTGTATCGAGGGGAAATGTATTTACTCGGATTACGTTTCTTTTTGTCGTGTCACAAATATGTTTGCAATGATAGTCCGTGGAAATCCGCGTAGCAGGTCAGGGTGGTGGTGGGTCAAGAAATGCAGGAGGGGACTGCTGTTCATGTCCAAACCAAAAGTCAACATTCATTTATTTTAATTTATGTCCGTAGCTTAATAACGTAAAAAGTAGTTTTTTTTTAGCTTTCCAGTAATGACATCATGGCATCAGAATCTTGTTTACATGTTTACAGGCATTGTTGTTGTTCATGTGAAATCAAACTTTCTCTGAATGGCGAGAAGAAAGAGAAAGAAAACCTTTGGTTCCATTCAAGATCATGAGACATTTTACTTGTGACTTCTATTATAAGACAAGATGTACTTGAGAAACTCCGGCTTTTCACCGGACTCGCAGTTCATTGTGAAACCAGATCTCTATGTTGCACATTCCCTCATGTCTTTTCTGACTTAGAATTATAAAAGCACAATGCTTGGCTCAAGAGTCCTCACAAATGCATTTCAATCCATCCTGGCTATTCATTTATGAGATAGCAGAATGCAGCGCAGTGAATACAAAAGCTTGTTTTTTCAGAGAGCAGTTTATAACACTAGCATACTAGAAACTGGGCCTCATGAAAAGTAATGTAAAAACCTGTGATAGTAACCAACATACAAACAATATGTCTTTTTTGCTTCAAATATAGCATTCTGTTAGATAATGGATTACACAGCAAAAACACAGATTTGTAATCTGTTATTTTGTTGCTGGACAGGAAGGTCTTTACGCAGCCAGAATAGCATCTGTGGTTATACATTTTGGATCACTTGTTGGCTTGATTTTACCTGTCCTGTAATTTCAGATTAATTTCCTTGGACGTTTCCTGGAAAGGACTGTGTAATTTGGTACTAATTAAAGGGAAATGGAGAGAGTGTTCTGTGACGGCACACTTGGTTAGTATCCATTTATTTGAGTCCACAGGAGAGTCAAGGAATGATACATAACAAACAAAGTTGGGTGAATATTCTAGAAATAAAAATGCTCTAATCTTAATAAAAAAAAAAAAAAACTGGCAGAAATCCATTTAAACCCTTATTAAAGACCCTATGTATTAGATTTGAGAAATTTGGTAGTGGCAGTAGCATTAAAAAAGACAGTAATGCACTCCCCTTAGTGCCCCAAACGTAGCCCCAAAATGAATGTGATCTGGGGACTCTGGATTTGGGAATGGATGCAATACCGATTTCAGTAGAACAGTGTCATTTTTCCTGAATAATTTGATTAAAAAATCCACAAATAAAAGCTTTTGATTTAGTATTGGAGAGTTGCTTCTTTGTATTTGTTGTATGTCGCCTGTAATTCTCAACCACAAAGGGTTTTTTGCATGTCGCTGAGCATGCAGAAACCCCCTGCTGTGTCTACAGTGTAAGACTGTAGGCTACGCCAAATATTAATTGGAGGTAATTATCAGTGTAACAATTGAAAACTGTCGCCATTTACCGTATAATTAGTACCAAATTACACAGTCCCTCTCTAGGAGTCTATTCACAGCTGCACACCAGTTCCCTTCTGGCGGATCTACTAAATATTAGGAAACTATTGGACCAAGAAGTGTTATCCACCTCAATGGGCCCGTTTATGCTTTTACAACCTCCTCGGTCCTTTGAAGCATGCAATCAACAAGGTGTTGGAAATGTTTGTGTCTTGGTCCTCGCTGACTCAATAACATCACACAGTGTTTGTTGTCCCCTACCATTCACAGTAAACACTGGAGTGCACGCAAGCCCCAGGAGGTTAGCCGCTTCCTGCTAACGGTGTCTGGCACCAACGAACAAACTACCTTCAATGTCACTTAGATAACACGCCTTACACATTCTAGCATTTAGTTAAACAGCAAACAAACTTCACTATACGGTATGCATGCTTTATAAAGTGAGTCACAGTCTCAAGAAGAAAGCTGGTAGTGTTAACATGGGGATGTAAAGAAGGTTACAATATTGTAACAATAGTTCTATAAGCACAAGTGGAGCCCTCTACCAGGGAGGTCCGAGTGCTCCGCGCCGCAA
>CAKALG010000667.1:0-11034 GCA_916700815.1 Helicolenus hilgendorfi | reverse complement strand
TATATATACACACACACACACACACACACACATATGGTATCACTATGTTCTCATATTATTCCTTGGGGCATTTATGGATTTGTTTTGATATTCTTCTGATAAATATCATCGTGGGATCGCTCTTTATTAGTGGTAAGGGTATAAATGTTCATCTTCCAAATACAGTCAAAAGGTTAGAGCAGGAATGTACAGTAACGGAGGTCACACACACATCAACTCTGTTTTTACATCTTTTTTTAGGCTGACATATGTATTTATGATGTAGATTTACTAAAGAATTTCACCATAAGGTTGTTTTTGGTTCATGGTGGTTGTTATTGTGAATGTAAGTTGTTGTTTCCCCACTTTTAAATGTACAACTGTGCCCAGTAACTCATGTCACTGCTCCAAAATGTATCTTTTAGTATTATAGACAGAGATCACTTAACTACTGTGAATATTCAGGCTAATGCAAACAATAATAAGCCATGACACTGGTGGCTTTTGCATCTATTTTTTCCATTTTGCAGAGATGCATTATTTACTAATGAGGCTGAATTTGTCCTGTGTTTCCTATATCAATGTACTGAGCTCTAATATAATTTGGGGCTTTATGTTAGACAAAATGACTAAATGTCATCCCAATCTTCAAATGTTTTGGGGCTAATGTAGTACTGACTATTCTGTAAAAAAATAATCCACATTAACATTCACCTTTTGGGCATCGTTGGTGGGCCAAAAACATTCCAGGAAGTTCACTACACGTCACTGAAGATGATTTACATGAGGGGAAAACCTTTATTAGTGCCCTCCTTCATATTTATTGTGACCTATAGAATAACAAAAGTGGTTTAGACGGGTATAATAGAACACCTAAATGGATTATCAACTAATCAATAAACCATCATTACATCTTCTGATAACACTTGAATCTGTGAGGGTAAAGATCCTGATCATGTTCAGTGATAACGCAGGATGATTTGGCTAAACAAACTAATCCAGACCACAACTTTAGTTCAGAGCATGGAGATATGAAATACAGGACATATAAACTGCCTTACTTGTACTTCATTCTCACATTACCTTATGCAGGCAGAAATCTATTTTTGGAATGTGACACAGCGAGGACATACCAAGCTGTGTGCAAATGCTGCTGTACGGACACCGAGGGGGTCAGCTGAGATCACTGGAGTGTGGGAAAATGTATTTTGGATACAAATGTATTATACATGAGATGTAGGAGAAGAGCGGAAGGACGCTGAGATATAACAAGAATGATATTATATATAAAACTCCTCCCGGCTGTCAGAGAGTTAACAGTGTGAAAGAAACCTCACACATTTCTGCACAAAGTAAAGTGGAAAGAGTTTAAGGGGTATAAAACTGTCCACAGACACAGACTGGACACGCAGAAAGCTTTCCTTTCACAATAATGCAGAAACAATTAGTCTATGAGGCCAGGCACATTTATTTATTTATTTATTTATTTATTTAGTTAGTTAGTTAGTTATTTAGTTAGTTAGTTAGTTATCTATTTACTTTCTTATTTTTTTAAATTATTTTTTGTTTGGTTGTTTGTTTATTTATATTGTACAATTCATACACTAGGTAGTTTTAAAGTGCTTTACAGACCTTTAACCTTAAAAAAATTTAAACCTTTACTGTAAAAGATTGAACGGGAATATTTATACACATTTGGAGGCAATTCTGATATGTATATAATGTAAATAAAGACATTAAAACAAAATAAAAGCAATGAACTTAACATTAAGAGACTACTGTTGACCAAATGAATAATTCATAATTAAATCTACAGTTTTAACTCTAAACTTGAGATGAGCATTTGCTATTATTTTGAAACTTTAAGACAATTAATAGATGAAAAAGTTATTCATACATTAGCAGAGATTAAAGATTGTCAATAGTTGCAAAGTTAATTTTCACACCTATGATTTAAATGAGCTGCTATACATGATATTGGCACTTTATCGTTCTATTTCAGTCTAAAATGCCTCCTCACGTGTTATATAATGCCACAGCTGATAAGTGCGAGACAAAGACGAGCCAATATATTCAGATAAACAAATGCCCTTTAAGAGACCGGCTGAAGGTGAAAAAGAGGGGAGTGCTGTCTAGACGCTTTATTGCCCCAATAAGAACCTATGCTTGAATACACTGTTTCTGCTCCGCTCAGTCTAAACAACCCAAACTGTGTGCAGTTGTAAAAACTGCAGTTGTGGGAACCGGAGGGGATTTATCAGCTACACGGCATACCCTTTTTTTTATTTTTATTTTTTTAATCAAATAACAGTAAATCTCAAATAACAATAAAACACAAGGGTGATACGTAAGAGAAATTCATTGAAACTAAAAATCAATTTTCACCTTGACACACACACAATCAATGGAGATGCCGGTGATTATGTGAAAGAATAGAAATCCATATTGCTGCTTTTCTGTAAAAAGCAATGAACCATATAGAAAGACAGATGTTCTGCCTTTTGTTGAAGGGATGCTTGTTTGTCAGCTGCTGAGGTCAATTGTGATCATTTTGTGCTGGCCATGTTATGTTTGAGAAAAGAGAAATTGTTGCAGTGAGCCCGGAATCCATAACATATAGTGCGTCCTTGACCAGGTCATGTATCTGACAATAATGAATAAATATTTACTATATCTACCGATGGACCCATGACAGTTGTATCCTGACCTTACCCCCATTCCTTATGGAGTTTACACAAGAGAATGCTGCGAGATGGAGGAACGTTAAGTTGTTCACATTTGCCGAGCTTTACGATGACCTTGCAGTGGACAAACAATAACAGCCTCAACAACACTTGCTGAGGAATTGTGAATTGAACATGTGTTTTTTAGGACTCAGTAAAAGATGAAAGGCACAGACCAAGCTAGGAAGGATGAGCTGTTTCACATCAGTGTGACAAAACAGGCCCATTTTTTTTTATGAAGAGATCCTTCTTCAGTAATCAGTGTGTTTGTCTGAGCAAAGCTAACTTAAAGGGCATGTCCATAATTTTTTTATATCATTTTGGAGCTTGCCAGTGGTATTCCTTATCCGATCATTCAAATGTTGGTAGTATGTACGTTTGAGCGTCAAAATCAGTGGGCTACTTCCGGCTCTGAGAAGCGAAAACCAATGCGGAAGTGCGTTAAACTTGCATTCTTTCTAACAGCCAGGAGGGGGCGACTCCTCTGGTTACAAAAAGAAGTCTGATTGTATAGAAGTCTATGAGAAAATGTCCCTACTTCTCACTTGATTTATTACCTCAGTAAACATTGTAAACACGAGTTTAAGGTCTTAATCGATAGTTTCAAGTCTTCTTCAATAGAGCATGATGTTCATTTAGTAAATTATGGTCCCATTTAGAGTCAAATAGACCATAAAGCAGGGTATGATTTAGGGCGTGGCTACCTTGTGAATGACAGGTCGCTACCACAGTGTTGTCCGGTCTGGGAGTTGTCCGTGTTTTCGTTGTAGAACTTTAACTCTTTCACAGTTAGTTTTCAGTTCATGAAAGTTAATTATAACATTTTGGTCCCCTAAAAATGTCTTATTCAGGGTTCGGTTGTATTTAGCTCTACCATCTTGTGTCACTTCTGGTTGTGAAAAGCCAAGATGGCGACGGCCAAAATGCAAAACTCGAGGCTTTAAAATGGCAGTCCACAAGCCAATGGGTGACGTCACGTTGACTATGTCCACTTCTTATATAGAGTCTATAGTCAAAATGCTATTTTTATCCCCTATTTTCTTCTAAAAACTGTTTCCCACGTGACCTGAAGTGGGTTTCTTCATGATGACGTGCTACATGTACAGCATATATACATTCTTATAGTCAGTGTATCGTTACATACAGTAACATAGATGGCGGACGGTACGCTCCCAGTTTGGAAAAGCAGACAGGAGTACCGGCACAGAAGCAAAGCAATGTACTGCTGTGTGGAGGCCACTTTAGTTCGGATCCGAAAGTCACACAATAACACAAACAAACCGATCGCTGCAGCGCTAGACCAGCAACTCACGTGTACTGTGTGGTAAAATTACTGTATTTGTCAATGCAGTCTGGTGGCTTTGAAGAGAGCACAGATAACGGCTTCAGTTCCCTGTCGAAAAGGGCTGTCTCATGGCAAGGTAAAGCGGTGAAAATATTCTAAATATAGCGTACACTTAGAATGATATTTATTTTTTTAAGGTGGCTAAAATACGTTTTTCTGCTGCTCCCGTCCACAGCCGCTTTACCTCGCCGTCAGACAGCGCTTTCCGACAGTGTAATGAAACTGTTATAACGCTCTCTTCAAAGCCACCAGACTCCATTGACAAAAGCAGTAATTTAACCTCTCAGAACACGGTAGTATACATACAAACCCACTTAAAAAAATCGGAGCTTTCAGTTATTTCTAAACTTTGTTTAGTTGATTCAGCTAGTGCTAGCATTCACTTTATTCATAACCTTATTGATTAGCTTCCTGTGGTAATCCATGTTTTTGCTATCGGCTGAGTGGGTGTTTCCATTTGAAAAAAAAAGAGTGCAGATGGACCCGCCCTTTAAAGCCCCCTCTACTCAGAAGTGTGTCTTGCTTATTGTTACTTCATTTGGATGTTTGACCCTCACTGTGCAAAATTCTGTACTTTTAGTTTGACACTAGAAATAGCTGTTTTCACATTCATCTGCCAAAGAGAAATATCGCTTCCTTAAATCTGACGTGTGTCTGTGTGTGTGAGCATGATTTTGTGATGTCACAACTATCTTGAAAGCCAATCATGGTCCAATATGCACAAACTGTATATTGATAATTGACTTTTCAGTGAAGAAGGAGACATCTTGTGTCCAGCAACTTTTGAAATACAACATATTTGTATACTTTCGACTCAGGGAGAGAGGAAGAGTAGATGTGCTTTTGAGATTTTTTAAATTAGTTTATTGACTTTAATTAGGGGTGAAGAAAACAAACCACACACAAAACAGTCTTAAAAGCGGAGTATCTTTATTTGTCTTCAAACATCTCTGGAGGGGAAACCCAAATAGGTTATGATCAACCATGGGCACAAAATGTACCCTTTCATCATTCATGATGTCATTTGAGTACAATCCTGTGCTGCATTGAATCACACACTTGACAAGTCCTAGATTGCAAATAATGAACTGCCTTTGGGAAAAACACACTGAAAAACAGCATTTTTATGTAGGAAAGGACCCGAAAACACAACCAGGCCGTTTGTTTCTCCCCGTTTCAGATGTGTTCTCTTCAACATAGTCTTTTAATGGTTGACCAGTTTCTTGCTCACTGACACCAGGATTTCTTCTGAGTGTGTTTCCTATATCCTGTTTTATTATTTTATCCTCTGTTGGTTTTCTTCAGGTGCCTCTTAAAACATTTCCTCCCTTGTAGTCATAAATAACGTCATTAAAACTCACACAAAGGACAAAGGGAAAAGTTTGTTTTTTCATGCAAGACTTGATTACCATGGAAAGGGTAAGTCATGCCGAGGACAGGCGAGCGCAAATGAAAACAGTCCCTCTGACCTTTTGTTGTTACTTAGACTACCTAGGTCCTGGGTTTTTTTCCACTCATATTAGTCATATCGCAACATACACTTTGCTCGCAAGCGATCAATGCACCTTTTTCTAAGAGAGCACTGTTAAGACTATGTAGTCATTTTCCCTGCCACCCTTTGTTTTCATCTAAACATGGCATTATCTAGCAAATACAAGCAAAGAGGCTCACAGCAATAACTATAGTGTCAGATTGTTTTCGTTATTGATCAGCAAACACCCATTCAAATGTCCTCCTTTTCATGAACACATGTATTTAGTTCTTTTGTTGGGTAACATCAGCCTAGAATAGAGACTGAGGGCATAGAGGTGAAAGGTGTTGGATGTTTGTCTGCTGTTCCAATATTGTTTTTTCCCCATTGAATGAAGCTGTTTTGAAAAACATTGCCCATATGAGTCCTACAGCATGCCACATACTGTATACCTACTGGTCAACATGTGACTAGTGATTTAGATATGTAGACACAGCGAATGTATTGTGGGTTTTCTGTAATAAAATTACATTTTTCAAGCCCCCCTCCACTCAAAAATGTGTTTATTGTTACTTCACTTATATGTTTGACCTTCAGTGTGCAGAAAGGTGTATGAGGTTCATACAAAAAGCGGTTTTCACATTCATCGATTTAAGGCGAGCGCTACAGGGTGAGTTTGAAGGGATAGTTCGGGTGTTTTGAAGTGGGGTTGTATGAGGTACTTACCCATAGTCAGTGTATTACCTATAGTAGATGACGGTCAGCACGCCCCCAGTTTGGAGAAGGAGAGAGTTACAGCATAGTAATGTACTGCTGTGGGCAGGCGGCAGCAAAACACATTTTAGAATCCTAAAAGAAAGGCTCACCTAAAAAAATCCATATCAGTGTATACTATTTTAATATGATTTACCATAAGACAGCTATACAGTCTATGTTTCTGACAGGGAATTGAAGTCATTATCTATGCTCTCACCAAAGCAACCAGACTCCATTGAAAAAAAACAGTAATTTTACCTCGCAGAACACGGGGGTTGCTGGTCTACCGCGGCCTTCCTCGGTTATTTTTTTGTGTTATTGTGTGACTTTTGTGAATCCAAACTAATGAAAACCAAAATATACAGTCACTATACAGTCTACGTTGCAGACGGGCAATTAAAGCTGTTATCTATGCTCACGCCAAAGCAACCAGACTCCATTGAAAAAAACCCCAGTAATGATTCACCAAGGTCACACAATAGCACAAACAAACTAACAGATCGAGGCAGCGGTTGACCAGCAACTCCCGATTTTGTGACATCACAACTGGTTTGGAAGCCAAGATGCAATTTTCATTTATTTTCATATTCATAGATTGCAGATCTTTTTTTTTATTTGTGTGTGTAGAAAAAACACATCAGACACAAATTATTATTCAAAGAAGAGCTTTTTTTAAACGTCGTAAAACATGTCTGGAGAAGATTTCTTTGAATACAAAATGTGACGAAACACAACGTCAAATTGAAGTGATCCATTTGCATGTTAAGAGATAACAAGATGACTGCTTATTTGTCTCACACTGTTGACTGGGATGTTGGGCGTTGGCGCTGAAGGAAATCATGTGCCACAGCATTCCACAAACAACTTCTGCTCCACTCATGAATTCCTAAAATTTAGTTTCGGATAATAATTCATGTTAAGATTTTTGAAAACTGCTATTTATTTGCTTTAATTACCTATAATTTCCTCACAGGTGGTGACATGATGAAATAAAGTAGTGTATAGTGATGGTAACAGTCTAATATCCTGCTGAACCCTGAGCGCAGTGTGATCTGTGTGTGTGTGTGTCTCTGGTGCAGAGGCGGGTGAGGGGAGAGATCAGTGGCCCACACATGGCTGTAATTTAATGGAGAATTGCCCAGTGGTTCCTGTGCAGAGGTAAACACACCAATAGTCAGGCTTTTGTTATTGCATGACTATGACAAGCACCTCCATCAATAAACAATAGAGTGTTGGGGAGGGCAACAAGGACTCACTGTATGAAGAGAGAACCCCACTGTGTCCACTTCTCTCTTTCACTTCTAATCAGCCACACAGAAAAAGAAGCGTATGATGACTCTGTTCAATAATGAGCCTGGAGAGATGAAGCCACACATTAGAGAGAAAGTAAAGCACAACCACACACTTAATTCAGTCAGGAAACCCCACAACTCTGCTATTAACTTACACATTTCAATACGTTTATCAAGATGAATTGTAGTTTTGGGGATACAGAGGTCAAACTTGGAGAATTTGAGACACAATAAACAAAGAGATAGGCAGAGCTTTGGCAGTCACTATCAAGCTGTGAGTCAACAGGGGGCCAATCCCTCAAATCTGAGATGCAATCTGGGCCAGGGTCATAAACATTTACAGGGCGGGAAGTGCTGAGCAGAGGGCCTGCAGGATATCAGTCCTTTCTCACTTCTAATTAGCTTATGAGAATGAACCACTTATACAATAACACACTGCCAACTCTTATTTTGGTGATTTCCAAGTGTTAATTTCAGTAGAAATCCATTCAGAGCAATAAGATGAAGTGGTAAAATAGTGGGAGTTTTAGCTCACAGCAGAGGAATAAAATAGATATCAGATTCATAGGCATGTACTACAAGAAAACATGAAGTGAAAACTACAAATGGGTGTTCTCTCTTCAAATAAGTCAACTTTGTAGATGAATACATTGATTTTTGTTATCATTTGGTTGCTTTTTAAAATCAAATGTAACCGAGTTGTTTTACGGTGCAGGAGCACACATGTTGCGCTCATTTACATTGATGGATTAAGTTTTGTGGAAAAGTACAGCCAGATGGCAAAGTGACCAGTGTAAAGTATGGCACTGATGAAACATTGATGATTGTAACACGCCCATGTTAACATGATCTCATGCTGACACACATAGAGAGGTTCTGTATTTGTAATGAAGTAGGAATATTGATTGATCATATCGAGGTCTCATTTATTTACAAACACACACAAAAATGTGCAGAAAATTAATAATAACACACATCAAAGTATTGCCATGTTCCATGACCTAAACACTTTGCAGCACACTTAAACTTTTAAAGCTAGGGTTGGTAATTTTGATCAAAAACATTTACATTTTTATATATTTGTTGAAATTCTCATTACATCCTGACAGCAATCAATGAATCAAATGCTCTAACAAAAAAACGCTGAAAAGAGTTGGCAACACTGGATTCAGTTTTTCGGTTTGATCATTTTTAAAATCTAGCGTACTCTTGCTAATTTCTCAATATTACCAACTCTAGCTTTAAGTCTTGTCACTGGTAGAAGCTGCATTAGAAATTACAGAAAAGGTACAAATAGAAAAATGGCTAATTTAAATGAAGTTAAAGGGTTAATTTAGCATAAGCAAAAAGATCTCAAAAGTGCCCTTGGGGGTGTTGAAGGGTAAAAACTTCCTTGAATACAAAAGGAACACGCAGCATAAAGCACTTGACAGTGAATGTGGTCGTTCTTCACGGGGCTCAAAGACTATAAGACACCTGGTGGGTTTCCAGGCTCTTCAATGTAGGTTTACAGCGGCCATTGACAAAGACGGCCGCGGACCTCAGAGGTAATGACTGCTTTCTGTGACTGCTGAAAGGAAACTCTTAATCCCCACAGCCTCTGTCTATACTGTATTCAACAATATTCCCTCCCTGGCACTTCAAATCTACTTATATTTCCTGTACGATGAGTAAAATAACATGGTGTTCGTGTGCTTCCTGGTCCCATAATGTCGGATTTTATTGTTATTTTATTTTGAAATTAAAAAGAAGAAATATTAAAAAGACATGCAAGAGCTTGTTATTGCTTCTTGTCAATACAATTCCAAGAATCAGATCTCAAAGAAGCATGAGCACAGAGGCATGGATAAGAGTGTATCATGGTTGTTATAACAACCGCAGACATGGCTTCTGTGCTGAACAATAGTCAGCTGGGCCTTGGGGAGGCCTCCTTCCACACCCACATCTGCTGCCCCCACATTCAGACTTATGGGATGTTCTGCCGATTATTTTCTGTCCTGCTTCCCCCTTTCAAAACTGACAGGCTCAGAGAATGAGAATGAAATTAGGAATTCTGCCAACATCTGTGCAGGAGCTGTGACGCAGTGAGCTCCGGTGTAACGCCACTCTGATAGGAAGTAAAGAAAAAGAAAGGAGACATATGAGGGTTGAAGTTATTCAACTCAATGGGGTTAAAAAAAAATGCCTGTGACAAAAGTTCTTATGGGCTGTGTGAGGTTTATAACGGAGGAAGAGCCAGAAGCATCCAGCTGGAGAGGCTGTAAATAATAACAGTGCATGGCAACCAGAGAGGTGGAATATGTGCGCTTCCAGGACTTTCTTTTAGCTTTTATTGGTGACACATAATGGGACATAAACACAACAGGTGAATAAACAGAGGCAGATGCAACAGGACATACAAACAGCAAGACAGTTAAAAAGTAAGATGTTTCAAAGAGAGCAGGACTTGTGTGAGAGCTATGAAGATAAATATGCTCGTGTGAGAATTGATGACTTTTATGATTTTCTGAAGTCACATCATAAAGGTAATGGATGTGAATACCACAGGAACCTCACTCTCCCATCAGACGAGAAAAAAATTAAGCAAAGTTTGTGTTTGTGAGAGAGAGAGAGAGGGTGGTTTACTTTATGGGAGGCACAACTGTAAATCACAAGCTGGACAAAAAGGAGAAACCCCTCTAGTGCCTTTTGTCCTTTGATTCCTCATGGACAGAAGCCATGGTAGAATTGGATTGAAGCCACCTGCCTGTCTGCAAAGCCACCGTGCACACGGAAGAAAAGAAACACAACTGTTGCTTCCCCACATCATGAAGGAAGGATTCAAAGGGAGACCAAAAAAAATTGGTTTTCATGCACTCAATTTTGAGATTTTGGGCTATTTTGCTTTCGTAACATGTCTTCTTTCAGACTAGTGGAAAGTAAACATCCAAAATACACATTTAGGTGTTTATTTTACTACACTGTCTATTTGCGTCTGTAGATTTCTCCTAAATTCACCAACAGTTTGCATAAGGTAACGCCTCACTTGCATGGTAAAACATAACATTTCAGAAAACCCTGTAATACAAGAACATTTATTAGTTAAAATTGATTACCCCATTCACCTGTAGTGTCTTGCAAAATGTATGGAATTTTAAAGTATATATCTTTAAAGGCCATTTTTTTCCTCATACTTAAAGCCAGAAATCTCCACTTCAGTAACACTCACTATACTTTCCAGTTTCATTCATCTATATCCTGAAGGTTTTTATGGAGGGGTTTGTTCAGATATCATTCATAGCCTGGTTTATAGAACATTTAATTCCTAAAAACATGTAATAATGGATAATGGATTTTTTGACAGTATTTTCTGATTTATGGAGTGATAAAAAGAGATATCAAAAATTCCCTCAGTAAAAATGTTTGACTCTAATATGTCAAAATGTAAGTAAGAATTTTGAATGTGACTTTATCCAATGTTCAGGATAT
>CAKALG010000662.1:9917-23088 GCA_916700815.1 Helicolenus hilgendorfi | reverse complement strand
AAACTTCTCCCATATGCCAGTAACACGCTGACCTCACTAGCAAAGCTCCAGCTGTCTTGAATTTTCTAAAACCTTAAATAGAATTCACAAGAGATTTATTGGGCAATACAACCCCATAAAACTGCAGTTAAATGATCTCAATTCACTTATTAATAGAACATCAGATATTTGTAACATTTGCTAATGTCAACAGCTTTAAATTGTCCGGTTGTCTGGGCAGCATGGGATGCAGGATTGTCTTAAAGGCATACTTATTTGCACAGCTGTGTGAAATGACCTTCAGATACCTACAGCATCACAGATCCCTATATACACTAAATGTGTTAATCAATGGGGTTGATAAAACCGATTCACTTCTTGCATCCTCATCAATAATTCTTGATGGTGCTATGCCATCATATCAGTCTTCCCTATCATCTACACATGTTGTTACACTCTGCTGATCACATGAAAATGTCCTCTCTCATGACTTCCGCGGTCAGAGCCCAGGGCCAGAGAGAGGACTGTGTCCTCATAGCTGATGAAGATTTAATGAGTTGCTCAAGGACCCTTAAGCAGAATTTATGCACGCTGCTACAAGGGCGGATTGGCCCTCTCCTGACTCCCAAGTCTTTTTTAAAATTCGACTTACATTTTATCGATCAAATGACCATATATACACATATAGTGTATTTAAATGGACAGCCAGTTCAAGTGATGTACTGTGTCTAACTATTCATACACATGAGAAGGTCTTAAAGGAAATTGCTGAGAAGAAGATGAATAATTGTCTGTGCGTGAGAACATTTAAACAGATTGTTCTCATTGTCACCGGTATGGACGGCTATGAGGGCCAGAATAAGTATCTATAATTTTAAATGTCTAATATAAAGAGACTAAGAGTCTACATCCTCGCGAGCGGCTCTGTGAGGTTGTACTTAGGCACTGTTGTGCTAATGTTTTTACCTTGCACGGCAGCAACACACGATTGTGCGAGAATCGCAATCACATGAAAATCCATCTTGTCAGGGGTCAAGTAATGTGTTTGTGTCCGGACCAATCAGCGTCCTGTGAGGAGCTAATGGCACCTAGTGCCGGGTTTGTGTGACACGATGACATGGCTAGGCGACTGGTAATTCAAAACAACAACCTCCTGAAGAGGTTATCCTAGATGCTGCCATAGCATCAGTTACCTAGAGAGTATTTATTCATTGAAAGAAGAGCAAAGAATGGCGCTGAAGGCTTTTCTTGATGGGCAAGATGTTTTCACTCTTCTCCTGACTGGCTTCAGCAAAAGTTTGATTGACAGATGGTTCATCCAATCACCTGCCCTTTTCCAAATAGTTTCCAATGACGGCTTCTCGGATGGTTCTGTGTAACAAACTATCTGGTGTGTCAGGGTACTAATGTTCACCATCTAGGTGTAATGTGTTAGTATGCTTACATTTTTTAATAAGCACTAAATACAAAATACAGGTGAGGCTGATGGGAATGTCATTAGTTTGGCAAGTCATAAATGAAAGGTGGCGCTAGATGAAAAACAAATGGCATGCGCGGTTTTAAAAATGCCACCCAAACATTTCTGCCACGTCATTGGCTTTCACTTTGTTATGGGGCGGGTGTTTGGCAAACATGTTTGATTGAAGTTGTGCCACGCTGCTTTGCCTTTAAGGGAGCGAAACTCCTCTCTCTGTAACGACAGACAGAAAAGTACCAAAGCTTTTCGGTGGAACACAGCTCGGTCTCATTGCCAGGTCGTCAAATACATATTGTCATGAATGAACATACTAAAAGAGCGCGTTCATTGAACGTGCTCTTATTTTTGGTGAATGGTGAACAGTATGTACTGTATCCTTTTGCAACCAATGAGTGTGAATGTGAGTGTCGTTAGCTCTAGGGTAAGTGACGCTCACACAATGTGTGGCCGGCATGCCGGCATGGCAGTGCAATCAAAGGAGCTAGACCATGGATATATAAAGAGAACTGCATACAGCATTTTAGATGAGTTGCTCAGTGGCGCATGAAGCCAAAATGGCTCAACTGCTGAGTGATAAAGTACCCGGATCATCCGGCAATCTACCGTAAGTAATCTTCCCGCAGTAGCGTTTCCTTTAACCACGCCTCCCAGCCCTCGCTCCAGCCTCGGACTCGGGCTCATTCACATGAACGGAGTAAGGGAAATAACTCTGGATTCAAATATTAGTGCATTTTACAAGTTTTAGGACCTAACCAGGGCTATTCAAGTGTTCATACTGGGAAGTTGATTCAACTCCAAAAAAATTATCTGCTGATTTACAAACGTCTCTTTCCCAATATAAGTCTATGGGAAAAAGTCTTGGGCCCAATGGCATCACATGCTTCAAAGCCCAGCGGTCTTCCTGGGGGCTTGGCGGAGACCGACATCAGCCACTCTCTATTCAATCCCCAACTTCAATGTTTCAAAAGTCACCCGGCTTTTTAATGTAAACCCATCCATGGCAATATAGACGCTCTCAGAGCAACTGCTCTGTCCGTGTAGTGAGGAGCAGAAGTCGGGGTGGATGCATGGCCACCTCTAAACAGCACTTTGCCACCCCAGTTAAAAAGTCCTCAAACCGCCACTGGTCAGTGGGTCACCAAAGTTCTCACAATTGACAGTGATCCCTAGTGATGCATTTTCCATCCAACCAAAACTATTTCCACACCAATATAATGTAACAAGGAAGCATCTGATGGTGACACGAAAGGTGAGAACAACAGGGAAACTAAACTTTTAAAAGAGAGGTCAGAATGAATGAGTATATTTCATTTGAAATGCGCTACAATCTACACGGCCAACTGGGAAAAGCAAGGAAACTCTGAGTGCACATCATGTGTTTTTCATAACTTTATTCCCTCTCAGACAACTTTGGTGTTACTTTTCTGCAGGTTGTGAATCATAAACTTTCCATACTTGTATATGATAACAACAGTGATATCTAATACTCATGTCACAATCTCTTTCTGTTTCGAAAGGCAGAACTGTTGACACAGTGTGTGTCCTTCCTGTTTGCAAGCTTCTCATTTCCTTGTCTCTTCTCTATTGCTTCTACAGTTTTGCATGACTGGTCTGTTGGCCAGCCACATGCATGTTCCCTGGCATTAGAAAACAGAACTGAAAATCCTGTCTTTGGGGTTTAGCTATAATGTATGCGTGCAAATGTGTGTGCATGTGAGAAACACAAAGACAGTTGGGGAGAAAAGAAAAGAATGGAGGAGGGGTCATATAACACATGTCATGTCAGCATCTGTTCCTGAGCTCCTTGAGGAAGGGGATGAATACCTGTCACAGATATATTGATAGGTTAGTGTATATTTGGTACCACTTCAATCTGTAGTTCACTATTTCTCTGTCCTAAACTGTAGCTTCTGGTTTACACACTGACCACAGCATTGATTGTTCTCCTTGTTTGGAGAGAGATAGGGAACAGCCAGAGTCCAGAGCCGGCATTAAATCTTGACTGCAGCCAACAGCCAACAGCCTGGGTAATTGGAAACCTCATTTAGCAGAATGGTGACGTACAACAGTTAGTAGATACGCCGATGTGAACAGGAGTCGGAAATATTCACAAATGGGCACGCATGATATGCCAAGACACACACACACGGTTGTAAATCTTCCCCCATGGATCACAGTTAGCTGCTAATGTTAGCTCTGGTGAGGTTGTCACCAGGACCCGTTTTAAAAATGGCAACTTCCCCACAGTCAGTCAGTCTTATCCTTTGCACAAATAGCAAATAATGACAGTTGTGATAGTGCATCAGTGAACGTGCAAGCAGAGGAAACTTTTATGTAGCATAATTCATCACGAGGGAAATACAAGGTGCTTCACAGAAACCCAGATCACAGAAACATTAGACAAACAGAAATCTGTGCATCTATGAGGGTGCCAAGAGATTTGGGATGCATCGCTAGAAAAAGGTATTTATTGGTATTTTAATATCTCCAATGACAATGTGGTTCAATAAATAGGAGTCACGAACGGAAAGATGCACAACTCAGTAACACACTATGGAAACAACTGCATGCGGCTGTCATAGGATCGATAACCCAAGGACATAATGTGCTTCAAAAAAGAGTAAAGTTGTTTGAAAAGAATTGTGAGCCTTAACACAGTAGCTCAAACTAGTAGCTGTCAGATGACACTGCCTACGGCATGCCATGTTACTGTTCCAACATACAGATTTAAAATGTGACCATGTGTCTAAAGCAACCTCTGAATTGGAACTTTCTTTAGACACTCAACCTTTTAATTTTTGACAAATGATTGTTTATGGCAGCCTAAATCTTCTGAGAATAAAACAATTTATCAAAATATCATACTATCAATATAATACTTAAACCCCCTCAACTCCCACCCACTCTCGCTCCAAATACTTACTCAAGTTATTTGCAGTCAGTAGACAGTAGTAAATACACGACATGAACAGGACTACTAAAACTGCCACTTGCACTGTCTATATGATTACGTTGCTCATGTTTGCGTTACTGATTACTCATATCCAAAAACCCATTGATATCCAAGTCTTTCATAATGTTTAAAATTAGGCGTGTTTCTCCTTATTTTTTTTGGGCAAACTGCAAACTATTGGTTAGTTGGTTTGTGTACAACACTAGAGCTGGATGTGAATGGTCAACACTGCCGTAAAAACCCTAATCGAGAGGCATATTTGGAATGCGCTGTATACATGTCCAAAGAATATCATCATCTCCCATGTCTTAATCTGAAAATGCTCCGTATGGAATAAGGCCTATTTCAGAATATCCAAACGGAATATTCTGCATACATGACCTGTATTAAATTCACTATATTGTCATATTCTGTATAATAGCAGAATACGAGTGTGCACATAAACATAGTCAATGATATAGAAGCCACTGTCTGCATGTTTTAGAGGTGTGGATATGCTACAGTTCACTACATGTTGGTTGTTACAGTCATTTGCACAAATGATGACGCTAAAGGTAAATTTACCATAAAGCTGGTATACTGTTTACCAGATCACAGCTGGGCTTCACCATCATCAAAAAGCACCAAGAGTGCATCGCTCTCAGACATTACATTGCCAACCCTGTGTACCAGGAAGTTGTTAAAAATCCCACGTTCATTAGGCCATGCAGTGTGTGACATACACTTTGATGAAGTAAGCTATTCTCCAAATCCCCACCTCTAAATAACCAGTCCAGTACTGGTCCCGAGGGACTCTGTAGATTAAATGCACACTTTAGCTCATCCTGCTGACCTCAGAGAAACGGAAATTAATTTACACAAAGAGAAATCCCTCTGCAATCACTGCGGACAAGGCCGAACAAACTGAGCTACAACTAATTACAAGCAACCCTGCTGTGACCTTCGCTATGCTGTGTTTGGTCCCTCTGATTTTCATCTGCTGCACAGGCAGAGATCGGCCTGATTGAAGATTTGTCCAGCGAGGAACAGTGGAGTCCTCTGGTTTTACCCATTGAGAGGTAGAATATCATTCATTACACCGCACTGACGTGATCAATACTGCTCTATGAGACAGAACTTTAATACAAATAGTATAAATATCGTGGCCTTTCATATCCTCCCCTCTCCCATCACAACACTCATCTTTCCTCATTAGACATGGCGCCTGCATGAGTTTGGACTTTTCAGTGACTGGTTAGAGCATTCATCTTAATCATTAGCTGTTTTACAAATGAGCAGCTAGTGTTCTTTAAGATTTAGAGTGGGTTTGTATGAACAGGTGTTAGTTACTTTAGATGTTAACACAAATATATAGCGAGAGAATATTCAGAGACATGAGAAATGCTATAAGAAATTAATGTAGACGAATGGCACCCAAAATAATACATATTCATGCGAATTTTATCAAAATAAAAGGTGGATATGACATGACGCAATAATAACGTGTTAAAGCAAATATGTTTCCCTTAACACATTAACGCAACTTGCGATTTTTAAGTTGTAGCGGGCTCACAGCTAGAGTGAAGCTAGAATGAAAATACTGGCATCATATGAAAGTAGAGAACCTAAGAAATCCATTGGTACCAACCATGTCATACTAGCTCGTTGCAAAGGAGGTTAAATAACGCTGTAAACTTGCGCTAAATTTTGGCGAGGAAAAACTGTCATGGCCATTTTCAAAGGGGTCCCTTGACCTCTGACCTCAAGATATGTGAATGAAAATGGGTTCTATGGGTACCCACGAGTCTCCCCTTTACAGACATGCCCACTTTATGATAATCACATGCAGTTTGGGGCAAGTCATAGTCAAGTCAGCACACTGACACACTGACAGCTGTTGTTGCCTGTTGGGCTGCAGTTTGCCATGTTATGATTTGAGCATATTTTTTATGCTAAATGCAGTACCTGTGAGGGTTTCTGAACAATATTTGTCATTGTTTAGTGTTGTTAATTGATATCCAATAATAAATATGTGCATACATTTGCATAAAGCAGCATATTTGCCCACTCCCATGTTGATAAGAGTATTAAATACTTGACAAATCTCCCTTTATGTTACATTTTGAACAGATAAGAAATGTGCGATTTGCGATTAATCCTGATTAATCATGGACTATCATGCGATTAATTGCGATTAAATAATTTAATCAATTGACAGCCCTAAAAAAAAAAACTTAGATGCCTATAATGTAGATACTGCCGAAGGTAATGTCATGTGGGTAGCATTGCAGGATGGTTACACAACTTATTAGTGGTTTTCAGAGGACGAATTGTTCGTTGAAGCAAGTTCTTCAAGTGAATATTTCTCAAATTAGAACACACTATCAAAGCATGCCGTCTTACACACAACTGTCATTCACTGACTGGAAGACAAAATGATGATGACAAACCTCAGGAATGTTAACACTGTGAAAAGCTGCACTTGTACGCTTCCTTAACCGTGTTTTACAAGTTTGAACATTCAGTTCAGGATTGCAAACTTTATTTTACAAGCTGGGCAAAAGAAATGTGTGAAATGCGTCGGGGTGTGTGTCTGTCTGCGTGTTCACAGGCAACCATCACAATGGCTCAATAATTCTGTCAATCATCTGACAGCGCTGTAAACCAGCTCTTGCACACAAGTCTTCACAGAACCAGGTAAAATGATCTGTTCAACATAAAGATAAATCTGCACAAACTAACTAACTAACGATTTGGTCATGTTAGCATGACTAAGATATATTTAGCTTGTGTCACCAGTTCACTTAAATATGTTGCTGTAAGTAAAGCTAAAGTTACTTTAAGACAAAATATAATATAATAGAAATATAATTTAGCTAGAGTGTAGACCAAGGCCTAAACACTTTTGATTAAATTTGTGATCCATGTCATTTTCATTTTGAGCAATCTGGGTTTTTTTGGGGGTTTTTTACTTCACAGTCTGAGAGTTAGTGATCTTAATTGCTTTATTCTAGGTCAAATCCGATTTGTAATCTTCTGTGAGTGTGAAGATAATAAAAAAATCTTTGACATGCATCTTTTTCTGTAAGATCCACTCGTCTGTCACATACTGTCACATACTGTATGTGTCAACACTCAGAAACTTGTCACGGTCCAGCTGTGCCTCTCCCTCATCCTAGTGTGTTTGTTCCCCTGCTTGTTCTCTGTCTCTTTGTGTTTATCTGGGCGTGGCACTCCATCTCACTCCTGCCGCCAATCAACCTGCACACCTGAGACCCATCCTCTCATCAGGCTCCTGCAGTATATCTACCCCGGCTCTACACTCCAGTCTTCACCAGATCGTTTGCCAACATGGTACTAACACTACAGCAAGATTCTTGTTTCAGTCAGTTGAATCCTTGTGTTTGCCTGAACTAATTTGTATTTACCTGTGCGGCAGGTCCATTCTCTGCCTGCCTTTCCCAGCCCCTTACCAGCCTGCTTTCCAGCCGATAGCTCAGCTCTCTCAGGCTGCCCCGCTCCACCACATCCCGGGATCAACTCTCAACACTCCTTCCACAAATAAAGCTGCTTGTGAACTTTTGCAAACCTCCAAAATCCATAAGTCCAAAATCCGCTCTACACAACTACGGTACCCATCAGTCAGTGTAAATGTTATGGTTGCCTGTATCTGCACAGGTTAGTGTTAAAAAAGTCTGAATATCACGGCCAGTGATGAATACCACCAAAACTGACAATTCTCTTAAAGCATAATGAACTAAAGGTCAGACACTAACAGGTCAACATTGTATGTGAGCTATTATAGTGCGAATGGTGTTCACCCCGTTCACCCCGTCTTTCGCATCAGTTTTTCCATAACCTTATTTCCTTTAGGCGACGGTCAGTTCCTCGACCCACCCTCTTCTCTTGTTTTCTGGCCTTCACCATTCACACCCCCAACAGGTCACAGTTCCTGTCTGGTCAGACATTGTGAATGAGAAATACCTCTACTCCCTCTGATTTACATGTCCCTGGGGACGGAACTGCACGAGATGGACAACATAGATAATGTTGTAAATCGTGAGACAATACAGTAGGTTAACTCTAACAATCTATACTGGTTTCAACACCTTAACTATATTTATTTTTAGCTTGAAGTAATTTCACAAAACAAAAACAAGCAAACCCCGTGTCACTGCTGCATTGAACCTTATCTGAATGCATGTTTGCACCTAGCCAGCTTGGTTTAATTCATCCAAGCCAAAAGACTTTGGTTAATCCGAACCAAAACACGTTTACTCCTTTAGTTCAAGTTGAGAGGTTTTATCGCTGCTACAGGCATCAGAGGCCCAAAATGAACTAATTAGCAAATCAAAATGAGTGAACACGCAACAAGATGTACTGACGCAGACAGAACTCGTAAGTTCCTGGAAATCTGAGAATTACAGTAAGAGCTGTGGCAAACTGTACTTTCTTCAGGCCTGATCACAATGCATGTAATCAATTTGTCACAATTACACACCATGTTTCACACTTCCAATGTAAAGCACTGTTCAGTGGTAACTTTGCATGCATCAGATATAGTGGATTACAAGTGCAGTTATATAGTCAATTTCACGCTTGAGTAGAAGCATGTACACAAGAAGTACAGTACAGTACAATAGTGTCTTAACATTTAGTCACATTATTGATTCAAACATATGATAACATCATTTTATCTAAAATGGGAGAAAACAGACTATATGGCTTCTGATGTTAAGACAATATATCACAAAGCATCTCATTTATGAATTGTTATGGAGCTTCAGGGACAGTAGCTACAGACTTTCATCATATCCTGACAGACAAGAATTACATTTGATTATCTTCTTGCGCCCCTATATAAATCATGCTAATTATCTTCAACTCGTCCCGATGAATCAGAAAGACTAATTGTACGGAGGGATCAGCGAAGCAGCCAATCAAATGGCCTCGCCTCCTCCCAGTACTGTACAGTTTGTTTCAGATATCGTTAACCTTTTCTCTTGTTTCACAGCAAATGTCACAGCGTGGCGATTGATAATGATTCAGGAAACACTCGGTCAATACCTGTGAAGACTGATAGCATCTGAACCTTCTTACATAGGAGGCGGTTATTACAAGTCTAGACGAATAGAAGTTTTTTAAAGCCTGTCAGAAATTTTGTGAAATATAATCAGTTATGCTAACAATTTCCTGATGGGTAATTTATGTTGTAATATTTTTATGGTGTATATATAATATATTAATGTTTTCATGTTACATTTAACACTAAATAATATTATTGTTACCATGAAAACAATTCAAATGAAAAGTATTTTAAGCTGTGCAAACATGTGGTTTAATCAGTTTGCTATTCTAATTTTGATCAAATTTTCATTCCAGGACATGATGAATAATATAATAATAGAGTGGTTGACAGGTCTCTCTCCTCTGCTTTTGCTTAGAGCGTGTGCATGTGTGAGCAACATGGATGTATAAAGAGAACTGGATACAGCGTTGTAGGCGGGCTCCCGTTCATTCCTATAAAGGTTGCTCAGTGTTGCATGAAGCCAAAATGGCTCGATAAAGTGATAAAGTACCCGGATCTTCCGGCGATCTTCCGTATCCATTGGGCCCTTAGAGCAGGCGCACTAGCGTTTCCTTCAACTCCACCTCCCAGCCCTCAATCCAGCCTCGGACTGGGGCTCATTCATGTGAATGACGCTGCAAAAATAACTCTAGATTCAGCTATTAGTGCATTTTACAACTTTTGGGACTCAATGATTTAAATAAGGGCTATTCAAGTGTTCATACTGGGAAGTTGTTTACCTAAAAAAATATATATGCTGATTTACAGACGTCTCTTTCCCCATGTAAGTCTATGGGGGGAAAAAGTATTTTTGAGCCCAATGGCATCCGTCACAGACCAGGCAGTTGTAATTCCACGGTTTGGCCACTACCAAAAGTTGATGCTAGAATGGTCCGGAGGAACGCTGGCTCGTTCTGCGCATTCACTTCCTATATGCATACTTCTCAACCTTGAGATCTCAAAAATTGAAATTGATTTAAAAATCAAAGCGGTGGGTTTGAGTTTCAGAGACTTCGTTTCCTGCCTTGTAGTGGCTTGTAAAGAATGAAAATAACAAAATAATAAGTGCAATGCCACAGCATTTTTTTGTTAAATAGGCCTACTTTTAATTCTCAGGAAAGAAAACTGAATAATTCGCCCCCCTGGTGTGAACTGGTGTGAATCTCTGGTATAAACTAGGCTAGGCTAATATTCATCAGTTTTTAGTCATTCATTTAATTTTTTGCAATGGCTTGAGTATTTCTTTCTTTTAGTACTCTCCATTTCCCTCTCCTTCTCTCACCCACTGAAGGCCCTTTCAGTTATTTCCAATTGCTTGCGTTGCGTTTGCTATGATGCTGTGATGTGCGATGCATGCAGCTAAAACCGCGCCGCGGTATCGCGAGCAGCTCTCCTCTGCCGGGAAAAGACATTTGGGTGGAAACAGTAGGGCTTATGGCTTATTCATGCTGTAAAGTGCCAGGAACAAGTTGAGATAAGTGATATGAAAAATTGCCATAAATCGGGAGAAATGTGGGAGAATTGTGACCCCAGCATACTTGCCAACCCTCCTGATTTTCCCGGGAGACTCTCGTTTTTCATTGCCCTCTCCCGGTTTCCTCCCGGTGACGACAAGGGATGTGACAAGGCAGTGAGTTGGGATGAGAACGTTTTGGCTGCCTCGCTACAGTTGCTATGATTGGAGTCGTTATGCGAGGGAGGGGGTTTAGCATAATATCAATTCTAAGAAATGTAAGAACGAACTAATGGGAGAGGACAAAAATGAAGCAGATAATTGTTACATTAGTTGAGTAAATTAAAATACATATGATATTCTGAGTATTTGAGAGTAGAGTAGAGTCTTCCTTTAAGCCATGTGCCCTCTGTCACTCTCTCGAACCCTATCCTTTTTTCCGCAAGGGCCAAGAGGAAGCCGGCCCACAGGCCTTTCAGCAGATGGAAATAACCTTTCCAGATTGTCCCCGCTTAGCTGGAGATATAATTATCACAGAAGCCCTGGCTGTTAGTGGAAGTGCTCAACTGGCCCCTGAATACCTTGCCAGGTCCCTCTGTGACGTTGGTTTCCCATGGCCGCCCATCATTACCGGGACTCACAAACCTTGAACAGGAAAGAAAAGAAATGTTGCTTACAGAGTGAGTGGGGTGGTTGGTCATAATGGTCATCCTACATGATGGCAGAGGGTCTGCTGCTGATTAGGGTCTGGTCAGAGTAGTGAATCACTCTGCTCTACTTGTTTTCTATGGTAATGCTGATTCACCGCTATGACCCTGAATCACACTCATTGACAGGAAGAAAAGAAAGTTCATAGAAAAAGACGAGATATACTATTGCATACTACCTGGAGGTGAACTTGGCAGCTGGTTCGAAGCATGACAAAGACACAGGCAGCTGGATGTGCAGCTTTTATTGAAGCCTCTGGTCACAGGGTTCCTAAATGAGATTTGTTCAGGGAATTCATGCATAGAGGGTCTGAGTGAGGGTTGAAGAAAAGTTCTTTAGCTGAGGAGTGAAAGGGGCATTGTTAAGAGAGGAAAAACTAAGAGAAAGAAAGAGATGCAGTGGGGCAAATGGGTATATTCATTTCCTGGAGGCAGAGTGACTATGATGTGCCAATCAGCTGGTTAAAAGGAAGCGGAACTTCTTGTGTTGGGGAATTCATGATGGGCATCGCTAAAGGTCGGCTGATGCATACATGTTCCTGTCGTATGGAGTTCCTAAGAAATAGAGATGAGACACACTTCCAGGCATCTACCCACAGAGAAATGCCTCTGGACCTGTACATTTGTACCGATGGGTTTGGATCGCACAGGTCGAGCACAGTATGTACATTCAACACAAAGAATATTTTCACTCCTCTCATTAAAAAGAAAAGTGACAAAGTTTGCAGAACATCTGTCAGCACGCTGCTTGTGTACATTCAATGCAAGCTCTTATGTATTGATACCATATGACTTAAAACCACAAACTGACACTGAAATTTCCCATTCAACATTTGTGCTCACATGGTGTTGCAGTCGAGGGTTTGAAATTTGAGGCGAGGCTCAAGACAAGTGCTGCACGTGAAGCTGGCTGAGAGCTTCATTTAAATTCACAAACACACAGGTCTGGGCCAGCTGATGCAAGCTCTGCACACATGCTTGGCTACTGGTCAGGTGTTGGTATGCCTAATGTCTCTGCATGCCTGCATATGAGTGGCGTGTACAGCACCTTATCTCCCTGTTCCCGGGCACATGACACCAGTTCGTCACTGGCAGACGCCATATGCGTTCCGATGAAATGAAACCTTGTAGCCCTGAGTGTTCCTGATAGCTGGAGGTTCAGAGAAGGACAGCAGAGGGCCAAAATTACTCCCAGACACACTATTTATACCGTAGGTTACTTCCCTCCTTATCACATGACAGTACTTAAAGGTTCTCTACATAGTACGAAATCCAGAGCATTAATATAGCAACAAACAACTATTTGTAAAGTAAAGATATAGAGGAGTAATGTCTACCTGAGCAGAGAATGAAGTCGCTCTCCCTCTGTGTGTGTTGTAACCAGAGCTTCTCTGTGCTTTGTTGACATCGCCAGGCTGGCTGTGCATGCCTTTTAGTGAATATTCGTGTATGTGAGCGTGACCCACTGGCTAGCTCATGGCCCCCGCTCTGCACTGCGGTCATAAGATGGTTATAGCTGGTAACGCACATCCGACCAACGGCGCCATTGCAGAAG
>CAKALG010000661.1:0-11567 GCA_916700815.1 Helicolenus hilgendorfi | reverse complement strand
TGGCTCTCAAGAGAGGGAAAATGAATCAAAAGTATATGTGTATATGATTGTCAGACTGCTGCACATGTGGCCTGCTGGAATGGTGGACAGCTTGCTAAAGTTTGAAGACATTTGAAGTTCGGAGCGCGTGCCCGTCCATAATGGGCCGATTGTTTGGCCCCTAGAAGTGTTGCTTGTAGCGTTGTCGAGAACCGCCATATGGGTGCTTGTACCCGCCAAGTGTGAAGTTGATTGGATGAACAGTTCTCAAGATATACGAAGGCCAGTCATACATACATACTGTACATAGACAGAGATTCTTTCCTTTATAGTTAGATGATGCTGCTAAAGCGCCGCCTATTGGCCAAAAGGCACCAAATTTGCCATGGTCACTCAGACATCATATCTACACATGTCCACCAAATGTGGTCGAAATAGTACAAAGCGTTAAGGAGATTGGACATTTTTTGTAATATAAGGCCTGCCCACAGCATTTGAGCTAACGCTGATGGCCAGCTATAGCAAAACTGTATGGAACATCAAATATCCAATACAGTACATTTTTCCGGCTTGGTCCAGAGATGCTCTGTACCAGATTTGGTGAGGATTGTTCAAAATTTGTGGGTGGAGGAGCAAAAAATCAGATTTGGACAAAATTCATATGTATGTATTTTGAGACTTGCGGCTAAAAAGTTACAGGCCAAAACATAAAGTACATTGTTTACAGCGCCAGCAACATTTGGCCAAATTGCACCACATTCGACATTGCGCTCCCTTAGTTCCTGAGCAATACATCTGCCAAGTGTGTAAATCGGATGAGGAGATATGTAAAGGACATATGGACAGACAGACAGAGATTCCTCGCTTAATAGTTCGATAGGCATACAGTGCTGATATCTGGATATGATCTCATTCTTTTCACCTTGATGTCTCAAACAGGCCAGAAAAAAAAGGTTCTGGATCAGTAATTACAAAATCCCTTAGCCACTCACTCAGGAAGACTCGCTACCTCTGGGATGGCTAAATACCAACAACTACTTCACCCCTGTGAAATTTTCAGGAAGTCGGCTGTTAAGCCGCATTTAAATATGAGCTAATCACTCCCGCTGTAAATTTCCAAAACACTTGCCATTCACCCTGGGAGGTCAGGGACTTTGGGGGTAGACGTGTCGCTCTAGGCCGTTGCGATTGGAGAAAAACACACATGCACATGCACGCTCTCACACTTTGAAACGTGCAACGTTAACAGTCATCAATGCTCTTGCACTCGCCAGGTTTTCTTCAGAAACTTGATCTCCGGCGTGCTGAAAGCTGGTTCTTCACCTGTTAGCAGAACACCCACCAGTCTCCGGGGTCACTGTGTGTATTTTTCTCTGGTTTGCCACCCAGGCAGGAATGCATGGCAAGGGGAGGATAGTGTGTGTGATTCATGCCCCGATAATTACAGTGTGTGTCCTCTCATTTTTAGCAGCTGACTATTCAAACAGATGCTACGGAGATATGCCCTGACAGGGATTTATGTGTTTCTTTAGATGTACTATGCAATTTAACTGAAGCATACATTTTCCAGAAGACGAGTGTGATATTTTAATTGCATTTTATAGAACAATACTTGTAAAGATAATCTTTGTTTCCATCAACAATTCCTTTTACATTTTCCTACAACCAATTGATCTAAGTGTAAATGGGCACTGCGCTGACAATCTACATAAATGGCATAATTGTCCTTTAAGATGGAGCGTTCGCATATTCATCCACGTGGCAGTAATGTAAAATCTTGGCTAATTTACATCATCCTTGAGGCTGTGCAGCAAAACAATTTCCCAGTGAGGGCAAAAAGCATTGACAAACCCAAATAAGAACATGTAAGTCATTATTGACTCTTAGCCTTTTTTAACTACTCTCCTAAGGACACTATAATTGTCTATCCATGTATATGAGTAGCTCCAGGTTGTTTCAGATTGCTCTTTGATGAGTTCATGTATGTAGTCTCGGTAAATTGTACAATCATGGTTTGTATTGATATGGATTGTAGAGTAATCAGGAAAGCATTTAATAGCGGATTTCTCTCTTGTATTTCCTTGTTTAAGGAATTTTTTTTTGTCTTTTAAGTGATTTAAGAAAATGAAAATAAGTTGAAGACATGTTATATTTATAAAACTACAATTAGATACATAAACCCATAAATTGTTTAATACAGTTATGTTTCCAAGCATATAGAATAAATTGAGACTATTCTAAGTACATCTGTACACTTTAAAGTGTGCTTCTATTAGCTTAATTGTATAAATAGCTATAAAATAAAATATTTTAAAGAGGACCTATTACGCTTTTGTGCTTTTTCCCTTTCCTTTAGTGTGTATATATTCTTTGTTGTGCATGTAAAAAGTCTGGAAAGTTACACAGCCCAAAGTCCACGCCAAAGGGAGGTACTCTCCACCACAGAAACACTCCTGAACTGCCTGAAACAAGTGCTTGAACTCCCGTCTTTTCTTCTGTAACGTGGTGATGTCACCAAGTAACACATTTGCATAATACCTGCATAGCGGCTAGTTAGGTACGCCCTCAAAAAAAGGTAGTTAGAGTGGAGCTGGAGCAGAGTCCGAAGTGTTTGGTTGACCAATCACAACAGAGAGGGCCAGTTGACCCAGCCGGTATGAGAAAAATAAAGCATTTTTTGAGCATTAAAGCATGTCAACATGTTCTTGTAGAAACCCAAAATACAAGTATACACATGAAAATAAGCATAATAGGTCCTCTTTAATTATTTATGATATTCTGGCATATAATATTGTATGTTTTTGAGCTATGCATGAAAGTTGGAGACAAATTCAGCATCCTCTCGTAACATTCATCTCTAAACTCAGAATAACATACTTGTTAAAGTGCTGAAATGTTGAGTGAATAATATGTGTGTGCACACACGTCTTGCTTTTTCCTCTAAAGGGAAATGGGAATGTAGAATAGAACGCTGCGCCACTGATCTATGGGACTCAATGATGCAGCCCTCTCCCAAGGCACTCTGGGATGCATTTAGGACATGCATGGCGAAAACAATGGCGGGTGTATTACCAGAAAAGATAAATCTATCTCATTAATCCCTTATTCTCCCAGGCTGGGAGGCACATCTAAAGGGAACATGCAGGAGCAGTATTGTACGCTAGGATCTTTCACACAGATGGGCAGAGGAGAGGAGAGGAGAGGAGGAGGGGCCACAGTGTCAATCTGTGCATCATTAGACAGTGCAGCGATGGCGAGAGGAAGAGAGGGATTACCAAGATGTGGCTTTCACAACAAAATGATCAATGATGTCTTTGTCTTGTCATATAAATGGTGCTGTATCCCTTTTTCTTTTGAAGCCGTTCCTCCACATGAAATCGAAGTATGCAGAAGCTGTGGAATTAAAACAAGAAAATTTAAATGATATATTTTTATAATGGTTCAGTGATTTAGTTATATTAACATTCTTGCCATTTTCTACATATTCAATCATAGTATTTATTGACTTTATAGAAATCTCTCCGTCAGTGGTTTTCCAGCCCAGAATTCCCCCGTAACCTTATTCCGCTGCATGTTCAAATTACCACCAGTAAATTCGATCGATTTCAGTCAAAAATGACATTGATTTTTGCCCATCTGAAACGGCCAGGGAGTCCATAAAACAGATAAATAGGTCATAACCATTTTACCAGCCTGTAGAATCCCACAGAAAGATTTAAGGGGTCATGAAAGTCTGATGGTTAAAAATGAGGCTTGTAAGAGCATCCCTGCAAAAAGGCCAACGAAAAGAATGCTGCATGACGAAAAAGCTCCATCTATAAATGAGAAAGTGTTGATGGCTGACGGCTTTGAAACCAGATGTGGAGAGAAAAATATTTTTCTTTTGTGGAGAAAGGTCTTACGTTTATACCAATTAAGACTTCGGCCATAAAGTATTATTTTAAGGTGAACATGGCCACATTTATTTCTTTTAATAGTGCTACAAAGAGCACAAATGGAAGCAGACTTTCAGGGCTGAAACCTAAGTTGATTGCAAATTCAATTAGGCAAATTCCTTTGCTAATTTCAGAGGCTGGTTGATATGTGATACACCTGAAGCTGGGAGATTTTCCGATGGATAAGGGCCCTAAATGAAAAGCCTTTGGTTTAAATGGTTGTTTGAATAGCTCCACTGTGCAGCTAACTAATGCTTTTCAGTTACACCAGGACCACTCTTTGGATTATGACTGAAATACCTGGTTATAGACAAAATATGAGCTTTGGACGTGATTCATTACAGCACACACATATACACGTATATCACTGCTGAACAATTTCCAAGACGGAGAAGTTTTGTAAATTGTAGTCTTGAAACTTGCTTGAGGAGGGCTGCCAATAGAAGTTGTTTTATTCTTGTCAAAGTGTCTTTGAGCGGTAGTTGAAAGTATGTAGACATTTAAAGGCTACCACTGACCTTGGTGCTTTGCTCCAGGGCACCTCAACGGTGACTAAAGAGAGTATCGCAAATGCTATTGATCCACCTCCCGTCCAACTTCATGCTGCCCGTATGGGGATCAAACTTCCGCGATCTTGAGTGCATTACTAACTTTTCGACTGTGCGTAAATGTATTTGTGTTGCACACTAGTGGGTCGATAGCCAGGAGTGCCTGTGTTGTTGACAGGTAAAGCACTATTACTAATTTATTTCTCACCTTTCCCTAGTCTGGACTAAAAGCTGAGGAAGCCATGTCTGGGGGGGCGAGCTAGATTTCAGTGCTGTCAACCTTTTATTTCACCTGTCAGACCGGTGACGGACGTACAAGTGCTTGTTTGCTCTTCCTGTCGTCTTCAACCGCATTGGCCGTGACAGGCTGCACGGAGGAAATGGACGGAGTGCACATTTCAAGGACCCCCCCCTCAACCCCCTCCACGTCTTCATGGTATAGCTGCGCTTCATGTGAGGAGGTGGGATTTAAAGAAGCAAGCACCTCTTCCTTGTCTTCTTCCTCCTGAGACATAATTTACTACAAAGAAGAAGAGGTTGTGTAGTGGGTGGAGGTGGATTTGAGGGTCAGGGGTAGGCGATGTGGGCTTTAAAGTCAGATCAGGAAAACAACCGTCCATCTAAAGAAAGAGAAGATGTTCAATCAGGCAAACAGAAAACCAAAAACTGTATTCAACACCATTTTCATACAACCCTCCAAGAGAGTAAATGTTGGTTGGTGTTCTGGTGAGAATGCTTCTTGTCAATCCTCCAGATCACCCAGGAAGTAGCATCCTTAAATCTAATTTGTTCAATGCAAAACAAAATCTGAAATTTATGATTATCACTTAAACATTACAGACGCTCGCAGATACATAGGCCTTTTAAAGAAAAGTGTCTTTTTCGGTGCTGATTTCAAAACTATAGCCACTCCACTCAGATGTAGACGTTGAGCTCAGCCAAATCCACATAATGACATCAGATTATGCCTCTCAAAACCATGAAAATAAATACATCTTTCTGCAGCCTTGGCTTTGAGGTTTGTGAGGTTGGAGGGCTGCCGCTTTTTGGATGTGCATGAAAGGTTTTGTCTTTATTTCACTGATTTATCTGGAAGTAGTGAGACTTCCTCTCTGTAAACCGCCGTAGTTTTAATGATAGATTTGTAGAACAGGGAGAAGACAGCTCAGACTCATGGCAACGCTGTTACGGTCCCACGTGGTGAGTTCTGCAACTAGATTCTGACTTTAAGCTAAATGGACATCAGTAGGGTGACCAGATCAGCTTCAAATTAAGACCCATTGAATGCTTTTGATTTATGCAGTCAGTGTCTTCCAGTGGTGGAAAGTAACAAAATACATTTACTGAAGTGTACGGTTTGATGTAGTTGTGCTTTACTTGAGTATTTTCATTTCATGCTACTTTATACCTCTGCTCCACAACATTTCAGGGGGAAATATTGTACTTTTTACCCCACTACATTTATTTAACAGCAGTAGTTATTGTTACTTTGCACGCTAAGACTTTACATAAACATTTGACCAACATGTCAAGTCAATTTTATTCATATAGCCCTATATCACAAATCAGAGGGCTTTATACCATCTGTACAGATGATGATGCATTTTTATAGATTAAACTACCCAACCTTGACCTGCTAACGCATTAAAATGTTACTTACAGGTTCTTGCGAATAATAAGAATAATGTATATATCATTTGTAATAAAAATGTAATAATAAAGCACTCACTGAAAGTGACTGTTCTGCATTATGACTACTGTTAGCTATACACTAACTATACAACTTTTTTTTGGCCACTTGGGGCAGCAGAAACAAGCTGTGAATAAAATGACATATTATCATCTTTTTAATTTGATATGTTGCAATTATTAGAAAGGATGTCACGAGAACCGATACTTCGGTACCTAGTCAATTCCCAAATTCCAAAAACGTGATAGATCGTTTTTCTACTGCGCTCGAGACTAATGGCGTCCCATTGTCCCGGACGATAGAATATGTTTGGGATGGAGTAAACTGACTAACGACGCATCCAGGGGATGCACCATATTTTTTCCACGATAATACTACATTGGGAAAAACAAATCCCTGAAATCGCCAAGAAGCGAGCTAGTTAACGTTAGCTGTTTGCTCCGTGCAGGACTGTGCTGCTTACCAGCTGCTCACAGCTAATGTTAACTAGCTCTCGTCCTGCCGATTTCAATATAGGAGGTGCCATTGATTTACATCATGATGCGTTCAGGCTCTATTCAATAAAAGGGAGCATTGGGCGAATGTAAATGATGAAAGGTTATCTTGACGTGTTCAAATTTAATCTTGTAAAATGTAGATTTTGCCGAAAAACTTGAATAAATCCAGTTGTTTGAAGGAGATGTTTTCACAGCAATCTAGAATAGATAATATAGATGGAATTATGACCTGTTAAACTTCCTAACGAAAACCAGTATGCAAACGGTAATTGGTATCGAGATGGTGGATTTTCACCGGTGTTGGCATTGACTACTAAGTTTCTGGTATCGTGACATCCCTACTTATTAGCAACCAGTTTTACACTGTCAACAGACACAACAGACAACATTAGCATCATTTGGAATCATGTCTACCTGACGCATAAAAGTTAGATTTTCTCTTTTTAGCTCTGTTTTGGTCTTCATCAACTGCAAATGTAACAGCTCTGAACGCGGAGACTCACAAGCAGGACTCAGGGGCACAGCAGTTGAAAGCAATCAATCGTTTACTTCGTAGGAGTTCAAACCAGAGTTTGGCAACAGATAATCAATCGGTGGTATATGATATTGCTTTCACTCAAGTAAAGGAACTGATATTCTGATAGCAAGAATATTAAAATTAACCTACATTTCCATTCCTTGTATGTAAAATATAGAGATGAATCAAATACCAGGAGCTCATTTGTTGCCTGTGATGTGTCCATCGGCAGAAATGAGTGCTGGCTGAGGGGTGGAGTCCATGTCGCTCCCTCTCTGTCAGCCAGTGAGGAACCTTGCACAAGGGAACTTTAGAACGAGCCTTTGTTTTGGTCGACTCTCCTCCTCTAGCTCCGCTGTCATCCTTTGATCATGTCAGGCTTCTCGCTCTCTTCCTCACTCTCTGTCTACCCTCATGGGTCTGATGGGAGAGAAGACACGTTTCGGGACTGCGCCGGGAGACACAAAAGTATCCCATTCACCTTGTCCGTTTCCCCCCGCAGGGCCATTCCTATACCCTCACCTCCCAGCCCCCTCCTCAAGTTCCCCAGTCAGGTGACAGGAGGTAAGAAAACACTCCTGGTTTTCACCAGATACCAGGAGAGGCTTCTCCAACAGGGGCCCGTATTAGTCCTTCTCTATGCACTGTCAGTATTCCTCTAACCAAGACTGGGGTCAACACCTGTGGATATCACGCCATAAGGCTGGAAGGAGGATGTCAAAACGTGTCAATCCTCTAACTAGACTTTAGGAATGAGGAAAATTTCTAGGGTGTTATTGTTGCATTACAGGTCCTTAGCCCATTATCGCTGACAGCTAAACCACCCAGGTTCTTGTCTTTATTGTTGGAATTATTCACTCAAACGGCGGCTAAAATGTTGGACAAGTCTGTTTGCAAAGTTGCATTTTTTAAGCATCAATGTAAACCCCGCGCCCTCACTCCTCTGTTTTATTTTAGGGCGGTGTATTGATTTTTGTATTTACCCCGGTCGTGCCCATACATCTCTTCCATTCTCGTCTTCTCCCGGGCTCGCCGTAATGCCTCGGTCCAAACACAGCGAAGTGTCAGTCCTGCTATGCGTTCGTTGCTGCTGCCCAGCTTTGAATGCCCCCAAACTCTGTCAATAATATTGATGTAATCCACAGGCATTTTTGAGTGATCCTGCTGTCGCGGGGACATAATGACAGGCAGTGGAGGCCTGATTGGATCTGCACTACAGCGAGGTCGGCCGGCGCGCAGCCAACACAGCCAGGCATTGATAAAGTGTCACAGACTTCAGTGCTTTGATTAGCCCTTCGACTAATGCCATGCTAAGCAGAAACATTACTCTGCCCCCGCTAGCTATACAGCTAGAAGAGGGGAGGGCTGGCTGAGGGAAAGGGAGAAAATATACTCTACAGGGAAATTAACCAATGCGGATGAAATGGTGTACCAAGGAAATTCTTGGATAAATTAACAACGCAATTACATTACATGACACACTGCAAGATGGATGAGGAAAACTTGGCTGGTATTATGTTCTGTTTTCCAAATTGCAATTTATTTGAGGGCTCTAATGGATGCCGTATTAAAACATCTTGGGCTGCGGTCAGATTTCATTGTGTGTCACCCAGACGTGATTGATGACCCTCTCTTCCACGCCCCTCGACCCCCCCCTCCACCCACGTCCTCTCTTGCAACCTCTTACTTCACCCTCCTGCGTTCCCCCATGCTGCATTCTCTGCACATTTACTGGGAATTTTAAACATTAGCAACATTTATATGGATCCAGGAGTATGCGATTGATTTTCTTATCACTTAATTTCCTTGCTTGCTCCTGCAACGAGACGATAAATTCTATGCTACTTGCATACTGAGAGCTGCAGTCCATCTCCTCTCTTGATCTCTCCCTTTCTCTCTCTCACCCCCGTAGTAAAATTTTATCAATAATGCTATTTTCTTGGAATCCCACCCTCTCATCATCTCCCTCTGATCTCCCTTTGCTTTTCATGTGCTTTTGTTCCAGTTGCAATGATAGCTCCAGCTATTCTTGAAATGAAAATATAATCGAAAGTATTTTTATTGCTGTAGCAAATGCATTAGCGCGCGAGGGACATCTGGAAATCATCCACAGCGAGCTTGCTCAGTTATGGCAATATCATAGTGACTTTATTTTACCATTCATAATTACTCACAGGACAGTGAAAAACCACATGCTATCTGCTTTGAACTCGGGAGAAGAAGGTTTGCCCAGATTGACCCGAACAAACGTGAAGCAACCCAATCCGTGATACACTTTTCCCTTTTCAATCATACCCACCACCCCCTCACACTACCTTTCTCTCTCTCACTCGGAGGTGAGTGGAGCCTTCCGGGGAGGGAAAGGTTAATAACATTCAGAATAAATCAACATGCAGCACATCCCTTGGATGACATCAGCGAGTGCTCCTCCAACCCATAGGGCCATAAACAGCTTTGTTTTTTTTTTCTCAGGTTTGTTTCAGATGTGAGCAAACGGATAAATAATGAATGAGCCGCACTGACGGGACACATATTTCACTTAGCGGAAATGGCTTTAATGCAGTCGGCCTGTATTACACTCCCAATCACTGTGAAGCTGAGGAGTTGCATGGGGAAAAGGATGTTCAAACAACATTCAAAGAGTGTTGAACTCAGGTGTATCTCCACTGTAAATGACCTAGTTTTCAACAAAACTCCTGAACCAGCTTCTCACCTGCTGTAGCCTTTTAATAAAGGAGGTTACATAGGATTAGAAATATATTAATTGTATTCATGCAAGATTATCTTAGAAAAAAAAATGCAAATATAACAGAAGATAATTCTAAATTAAGAAAAACATCTGGAAAATGGCATAATGTCGACTTATTTTTGGCATTGTTTAATTCCCTCAGACATTACATTCTTCTGTCAAATCATTTCCCATACCACAAAACTGCGGCGCTTATACATTCCCGGCATGTAAATGAAATGATTATTTTTACTTTTTGGGGAGGGATATAATAGGAAACTACTTCGTATGCAGCCCCGTGAATATCCACTTTATGGACTTTGATTTCTGGTACGCAAAAACGTCCGAGACGTAACTGCTCAATCTTATTCTAATTGACTATTTATTTATGTAATCGCAACAGAAGTATTCTCTTTGTGGTTTTAGGGAAATTCAGCGTGACTTTCCCTTTTCCCAGGTCTTGACGGTTAAAAACAAAAGTGGGCCTGAAGTTCTTTTTGGCCATCGCATGGCTTTTAGAGGGTTTGTCTAAACAAAGTTTGGGGTTTGTAAATAGCGAAGGTTATCTGGCCATCGAGACCTCCAGATGGCGGCTGAGCCGGACCACCTGCTATGGAAATGCCTTTGCTGTGAGGACTGGGTGGAAATATTCAGGCCCTGATTCTGCTTTCTCACTCTCTGTGTCTCTTTCCCATGCATACACACACATCTTTATGGTTAACATGGTCGGAGCGAGGATGAGAAGAAGCCCTCTGCTCTTTTCTCCCCTTTGAGGGCCTCTCTCTTGACTCCCCCACTACCTCCTCCTCTCTTTCCCCATATTGACCCCCCATCACTCTCTCCAGACTTTACCCTCAGAACAAAACAGCTGGACAGGGGAGGGCTTTCCTGCAGGTCCAGACCTATCATGTAAAAAGATAAGATGACACATCTTTTGAAGAAACTGGGCAAAAGGGAGACGAGGCGGTTTCGGGAGAGAAAACATAAACAAGGGTGTTTTAATATGATGGTCGCCGGTGGCACACAAAGAAAAGTGGAAGAGGGCAAATGAAAAATTGCTTACAATCCAAAGCCTTTGAATGACAGCCTGGAGACCTAAAGCATGAAACATAAACCTTGTTTTCACAGCCTGAATGCAGAAGAATGGATTTTGCGTTTGTCTAATAATTTCTCTGCTGGAGTCAAGATCCAAGTGACTACATCTTTGCTTTTTGTTCTTTTATCTGGTATTTTTAATACTTTATAATCCAGTTAAAGACTCTCTGTTTCATGGCTGAACATCTTCAGTAAATAATAAGAAAATATGTGCACAGTGTGTATCTAAGAGCAAAGCCAGAAGATCTTTAAAAACCCCTCTGATACGTAGCCCTTTCCCCGTTGCTTTAAAGAGAAAACTCCTCTGAAACCATATCACCCAATTGTCTGTTTTGACACATGACTTTGATCGATAGAGGTTCAGCATTGTGGTTGAACACACGCCCCCTTCCCTACAACCCTTTAACAGGTCATGAAAAGCACCACTGTACATCAAAACAACCAACACACTCCCCGCCGCATCATCCAACATGACACATGTGAGACAACACTGACCACAACAATGGTTCGACCTCTTTGATGGTAAAATGCTTGAGTGTTTATTTACATCGGGCAGCCTCCTCGCCTGTCCGTCAGTT
>CAKALG010000658.1:0-10678 GCA_916700815.1 Helicolenus hilgendorfi | reverse complement strand
CAATCATGTGACCGGCGATCTAGAGCTGTACAACCCAGCCATGAGGGAACAAAAGACGTTAATCGTTGCAGTTAATGGGCCATTAAAGTGACTCGCCCGGACCTCTGCACAACACTCGCCGCAACGCCTGATCTTGTGTGAATGCAGCCTTACAACGGCATCAGTAGAGTTTGCATCTCAGCATGTTGCTCTGCAGCTTGGGAGCGGGGTAAACTCTGTCGAGAGCACCATCGTCAAAGGAGTCTTCCAAGCCTTTATTGCCTTTAATTAGATCAGCGTCTTTGAGAAGCCCTGAAGGCCCTGTCAGTTCACCCTCTTTTGTGATCATCTACACGTGGAGTTTCTGGGTTTTTTTTTTCTTATTCTCTGTAGTAAGTTTGTGGTTCGAGTGGAAGGACTCTCTGGGTACTTTTTGTCGATAGCATCCTCATGGAGCAAAGCTTGATGGGCTTTTGGATCAATAATTCCTCAAACTGCTTCAACAGGGATTAACTACCCCTCTGAGGGATCTTCTCAGGTCAAAGCTCGGCTCATTTAACAGCTAATTAGACGCTTTCTATTGAGCATATGGTTATGTGAAGCATCTGTTTCAGCAGAACCTACAGTTAACGCTGAATTTGCACATGCTGGTCAGTGGGAATACTGCGACCCTGCTTTGGCTAATAATGAATGGGATCTATGGTTTCAAGTTTATTTTGCCTTGAGCAGCTTTTCTGTTTTATATTTGTTTTGATCAATAGTGGCAGGTTGCCTGCAGTGTATTCTTTCACTTGAGTAATGTCAAATTGTCTAGTGAAGTTTTTAAGCACAATTCTTTCTCAAACCAGAGCAAATCATCATGACGCCGGAGTGGGGCATCAATTGTCGTTCCATTACCCGATCAATCAAGCCGGCATGCCACTGGCAACTTCCTCTTCCTATTAGATTTCAAGACAAATGGTGCAGCAGATTCTCTGTTCATTACTCTGTTCGGATACCAAACTAATGTCTATCTGTGTTTTGTGGTAATTGTGCTCGCTCTTGTTAATGTGGCTGCAGACGGTGTCTGTTGTGTGGGGAATAATACACAGCCATGACGCAGAGGAGACCAGACTGCACTACAGGTCCCTTCATAACAGACCCCTCTGATTATATTTATGAAATTCAATTACTCTGACACAGACAGATGGACTTGCTGTCAGTGGGGACGCTCGTCATTTGTTAGCATCAGCGGACATGTCAGCCCCGAGGTACTGATGGGACCGAGGCTGTGTGACTGGAAACAAAAGAAGGGCGAGAGAGACGGAGGAGAGGGAGAGTAGACCCCGTGGTCAAGGTTTACAAGCAGACCAACATGCCAGGTAGCTCTGAAGAGCCGACTGTCATTTAAAGGAATACTTTTGTTCCTTCTTTCTGAGAGTAAGATGCACGTTTGTTATCAATATCATGTCTGTGTGTTAAAGGGGCTAGATGTAAGAATCAGAAATTGCTTAACAGTGACACTTTTAAGTCAACGGCATCCTGTTGCTCGCACTACGTAGACGCAAGCGAGCATCGGTCAAAGCAGTGAGGCGACACATGAGACCGGACTTGATTGACAGGCATCATGTTGATTAACGTTAGCAACCACAATATCCCTATATATTTCACAGGCTTGGCAGTAATGTTGGCTTACCTGTCCAATAGCATTTTTGCCAGCCGGGGGTCCGTTTTGATACCCAAAACCAAACAGAGTCCCTCCATGAATCGGAAGCCCGGCTGATGTTGGTCCTAGTTTTCCCCCGATGTCGTTTTTTTGCTTCCTTGGAGTTTGTGTTGGAGTCTGAGTTGTAGTTGAGGCTGGTTGTTTGTTGGTGTTAGCGGACTCCATTTCTAATCAAACGTATATCGTTGCACACTGGTAGCCCTGTAGCAGAGCTGAAGAAAGTAAAGGCACTCTCGAGTGCGCATGACGTCACATCCGTTGGAAACAGCCCACCTTCTTCACATTAAAAGCAGTCTAGAGGCTGATAGAGGAAACCCAGAAAGTTCCGGAAGGTGTTATTTTTTAGGTTTGTTTACAACCTATTCACACATTGGCAATAAAAAACGATTAATTATACGTGTAAAAACGTACATATAGTCCCTTTAAGCACAAGGCTGGAGTCAGAACGAGGATAGTTTAGGTTAACATAAAGACTGGAGGCAGGGGGAAATGGCTACCCCTCTGTTTAAAGTTAAATTGTGTTAAATGTGTTATTTACAAGATTTATCTTGTTTGTTTCACCCATAAATGATCAGAAATGTAAAATGGTAACTTACACAAGCAACCTCACAGACTCCAGGAAGTCACTGCTCCTGGCCAAGAAAAAGTCTAACACAACCCACACATAACACCACAGCGTGTCATTTTTACACTTCAATTTCTGCACAGATTAAACAAAGAAAATATAACATGTTGATTAGTGAGCTTAAAGTGGGGTTTGTTATCTTTGGACAGAGCCTACCATTTTACATTCTTGGAGAGTACATCTTAGCCTGTGAAATTAGCTGTGTATGTTTTTTTGGCTCTGGAGAAGCTTTGTCAAATCTGAGAAAGTAACCCTGATGACATCATGCGTTAGACTTGAGAATTCAAATGTTTGACAGAAAACTTGCATTATAAACTGGGGGAATTGAAGTTAAAGTGGGGTAGTCAGTATATTTTTGGCATCCTTGGGAAAAAATTCCATAATAACCTTTCAGCATATTGTAATTCAAGTGTTCTGAGAGAAAACTAGACTTCTCCACCTCCCATGGCTCTGTTTTCAGGCATTAAAAAATGTAGCCCGTGACGGGAGACTTTGACCAATCACAGGTCATTTCAGAGAGAGAGCGTTCCTATTGAGCATTCCTATTGGTTGTGCTCCGGCTGGTGGGTGGTGCTTGGTATTTCCTCAACAGATCTCAACATGGCTGCCGGGTCACAAACGTTCTCATTTTACAGCTAAACAGTACACTACAAGATGTTTCTGAAAACATTTTAGGATATAAATAGTCATTGAAGTAACAGAATATTGATTTATATTTGATCAGCGCTGCCTAGTTTGACCATTTGGTCGGAGTTGGCGAGCGATTGACAGCCAGCTCTCATATAGACGGCAGCTGGATGGCAGTCTCCAGCTCGGCTCTGATTTGTTGTTTTACTATAACTATATTGAATTGCATTATGGGAAATGTAGGATCCAGCATTTTTTAAGCTTTACCCATACTAGGGACAAAGGTCAGGATATCTCTGCCTCTAGTGCAGTTACAGTATTTTGACCATTCTTTTAATACTCTTGTCTCTTGCAAATCCCCCAACTATATGGAGGTGCAACTGAGTCGCTAGAGTGCCCCTTTTATGATTCATGAACTATTTTGCAAGTCGTTGCATCTATACGAATGAAAACATAGTCAAGAAAAATTGACAATATTCTCAAACTTGTCGTCTTAAATCAGCAGCAGCCTCAGGACACCCAAATAGCTCACAGCCATCTATGCTGATGTGTTTGTAGTCAGGGTCCATCTCCCCGCCGTCTCTACTCAATCCTGTCTGTTCCTTTTCCTTTTCAACATATTGAAATTGGATGTCTCATATGCTGTTTCAGTGAATATGAAATCCATTCAAATGAAACGGAAAGGAAAAGATACAGTACTTGGTCCTTTAATCCAGCTAGATGCCGCTCTGTTCGGTGCCCTCTGTTGGTGAATTATGGATGAGTCTGAAAATTAAAGCTAGTTGGGAATTCATTGAGGAACTGCTGACAGTGTTGGTATACCTTTATCTACCGTGGGAGCTGTTGGGGAAGAAGGAGGTGGGGGGGTGAATGGAAACAGAGAAGGACGGCAGTTCAATGCAAAGTATGTTGGGTAAAAGCCAGACAAAGAAAAGTCGAAACCGCATGAATCTTTGTGTTTTAGAACTTGCCCCGAAACCTTTAGCTGCTGCAAGCTGAGATGAGTGGGCTGGAAAAACTGAGGCCAAACCAAACTCACAGACCGAGGCTGTAAAGCATGACGCGTGATCCGATTCCGAGCCTGCAGGGTTGTTATCACACCTTCCTCCTACTGTCTCTGTGATACCACAGCCCACGCCTCATACTGCGCTTTAGTCCTCCTTGTGTAAAAGACTTCCATAAGAGAAAAATGAAATAAAAAATATAAATCCCACAGACATTTTCACACCTACTGTTTTTCTGAAAGAGGAGCTGGGAATGAAAGGAAGAAAGAGATGCCAAACATGGGAAGACGGATGTGGGGGAGGGAGAGAGGGGGCAGCAGACCAATACCCGCATCTGAAACATCTGAGTGTTGCTCACTTGAAAAAGATTTGGACTGGTTTTCCAAAACCTTTCGGAAGAAAGACTCTCCTCGGGGTAAAATCCTTCAGAGGAGCCTGGCTCCGGCTGGTGAGGGGTGTGTGATTGAACGCCAGTAGATGGACTGATCTACTGTATGAGAGCACCCTGAGGAGGCCAGGAGGAACTAAACCAGCGCTTTGCTCCAAACTAAAGCGCCAGCAAGGATTTCACATGGCATTTTTACCCAAATCTAAGCTTGCACAGCTGTCACATCAATGGTGGAAAGTAACTGAGGACATTTACTGAAGAACTGTACTTGATTTGATTTAGATTTAAAAAAAAAAAAACTGTGATAACTTGCATTGCTAAAGATTAAACCAGTGTCACCCAACGTTTTTTGGCTCGTGACCCCTTACAACAAAATAGTGTCAGATGTGTATAAGTTGGTAGCAGTTTCAAAAGACATTTCCCCTCTTAACTTCTCAGGCCCTGTTCAGAACTGTCATTGACATGCGTCTTGGGTGATACCATCACAAGTGAACAGCTCTAAGTAGGCCTACAGGTGTGAATGCACCCAAGATGCATTGAGGACGCATTGAGAGACGATCGTTCAGACCACATTCTTTTAGCAGTGTGTACACGAATGTGTTCTAGGCTACATTGAAAGACCGCGCACCGGAACGACCCTCCAACACTTTTTTTCTCTAGTAGAGGAAATAGAATATTCTCAGTTTGCAAAAAAAAATGTTATTGTATGTTTAAATAGTAAAATGCACACACTGATGCATCAGTATTAACAATCTGATAACGTCATATATAATAATGTATCCGTCACAGCAGACATTTTTCTGCAGAACAAGTACCTTTACTTTTCATACTTTGAGTACACTTTGCTGTTCTGTACTTTTACTAAAGTAAGCTTTTAAACACAGGAATTTTACTTGTAATGGAGTATTTTGACATTGTGGTATCTGTAATTCTACCAAAGTAAAGGATCTGAGTATTTTTTCCACCACAAAGACTGTACTGCAAATAAGCTGACTGTGAATATTAGTTATTTACCCACTGAGGAGCCTCAGAAGTAGCCTATTGTTAGGCTCCCCATGCTTGATGCTGTGTTATTACTCATTTTCTCTCTGTTGCCAGACCTCCTATGTACATCATGGGAAAAAAAAGCTCAAAATAGCCCCGACATTTCATAAGCTATCGACTCTTCTTAAAATTAAAAATGTCTAATGCCCATTACCACAGATTGTAAAATGCCTAATTACCCTTTTCAGTATTGCAGCAGTTAAGCAACCACCATATGCCCTCATGGAGTGTTTTCCACCCAATAGGGCGATAAAGGACGAGATCAATTGAGCATTTAATTATTTTAAAGATGTAAAGTCGTGATTTAGATCATGCTGACAGTTAAGAGAGGACTCCGACCCCAATAATACGTGCATATGGTTCTTTAAATGTTGTTGAAGCTTTATTCGCTGTGAAATACTGGTTGAGATTCGCTGGTGACTTATTAAACTGCAATGTGTGTGTGTGTGTGTGTGTGTGATAATGCTGACGGTGCTAAGTTTGACGGAGGGGGGCTGCTTGCATTTACCTTGAGGAGCTCTACCCAAGATGCAGCTCTGCCAGCTGGCCTTTTGATGTTCGCTATGAAAGCCCCTTATTAGGATCAGTGGAAAACAAAATAAATAAGCTGTGAGTGAACTCGCGCTGGAAACAAACGCCGGGGAGAGATGTCATAAAAATGCAACTTTCTCTACAAAAGATATCAGAGACACTGCTCAATGTTCAGACGCTTAGAGAGAGCATAGAGGTAAAGATGACCGCTGAAGAGCAGGGGTGCATTTGGAGGGCTCGTGTGTGTTTGTGTGTATCTGCACTGTGTGCATGGGGGGGATATAACAGCATTTGAATGATGGGTGTGACAGAGGCTGATGTCTGCTCAGGGCCCGTGTGGCTCCAGTAATAAAGATACTGTGGCTCAAAGTGGTTTCATTCTGTCTTAAATGCTCCTTAATCTCTCCATAAATGACGTCTCTGGCTCCCAGTATGGAGAGTGAAAAATGCAAACTGTTGGTGCCAGTGCTACTGGGATTTTAATGGTCGTGTCAATAGAGGAAAAAGCTGCGGAGCTTAAATGTCAGGAGAGCTCGATTTATTTTCTCATCATTTTTTTTTTTGTAACATTCAGATACTTTGCATGTGGAAATTACAGCCTATACCACAGTAGCCCTCAGCACTTAAGAGGAGGAGAGAAATGATAGATATTGTGTGGTGTGAAAAGCCATCTTTAAGTGCTGATGTGAGTCTGATACAAAATAGGAATAGGTGATGTTTCTCTGGTCATTTTAACTGTTTTTTCAATATGCGGTGTGTTCTTCTCTCACCAGACGCTGACCCTTTTTTTTTTTTTTTGTAAAAAAATCAATGCTTATCTATATAGAGGGCAATTTGTGGAGCGCACAAAACAACAGAAATCCTCCTCTGCCTCTGTGCTGCTGGGTGTCACCTTTGTCATATCTCCTTTATACTGCATGAACATACAGATACACACATGTTTATGTATGCTCACGTGCACACAGGGATGACATTGATTTTGATCAAAGCATGCGCTTATGTGTCGGCGTGGCGGCGAGAGAGCTCATAATTTGACGACTTTCTGGCTGCTCGCCCAGATAAGGACCATAAAGAATCGACCGCGGGATAATGAACCTGGATGACACAACTGCAGCTGGAGGAGCAACTCCAAGGACGTCTCGCAACCTCCTTTGCTCCCTCATCTCATTTGAGCAGTGAATGGTTAAGGCTGGTGATTACAGGCAGGCGTCAGTGCCGAGCAGATGGGGGAGCTTATTCGACTGACACAACAGTGGTGCTGGAAGGTCAAGAAGGTGCTTATCAACACGTCGTTGGAAACGGCTTCATACTGTGTCTGTGCTCCTCGGCGCCGGTGACCTGAAGTTGTTAAACTGAGCGATGAAGCTGTGATCTGTCTTGAATCTTAATAGCAAATAAGGTTTGTTTCATGGGAAACGTTGTTTGTTACTTTCCTTTTTCAGCTATTTAATTGTCTGCACCATGTTGCAAAGGAAATAATGAGGACAAATTATGTGTCTCAATATTAGTTGCTATATGAATGTGATTCCCTGCAGGAGAGCTCTCTTTTTGTTGGCTTGCTGTTGTTCACACTGCAGATGAGAGTTACATACAGCAGCGTAGATTCTTGCCCACTCAAGCTTTGAACCGTACGCCTCTCAGCTTGAGGGTAATCTTCCTCCTCGTCCTGCTAACAAGCCTCCACCATCACAGAATTTGTAGTTTATCACGCTATTTTAAAATCTTCTTTCTGTTATCCACACACACATGCAAATCATTCAGTTCATCAGCGCCCAGCTGCTTCCACGTTTCAGCCTCCCAACATGACCTGATGCAAGAGGAGCTTACCCTTGCATATAAAAGGGGAAACGGCAACTGAACATCTGAAAACAACTTAGAAATTTAAATTCCCAAAACGGCAGAAAGAAGTCGCTCTGCTTCCCAGGAGCTGTCAGTGTGACAGATGTCACCGTGCCCTCCTCCTCTCCGCACGACAACAAACCATTTACAGAATAAAAATGGTTACTTCACCTTTTCACATCTTGAGTGTGTTTTTTTATGCCTTTTTTGTACGTCCCTCCAGACCATTTTTGTTAACGTGATATCTCAGGAACACCCTTAGTGAATTTCTTCAAATTTGGCACAAATGATGAACTGATTCGATTTTGGTCAAAGGTTAAAGGTCACTGTGCCCTCACGTCTGTCCCATTTATGTGAACGCGATATCTCAGGAACATCCTGAGTGAATTTCTTCGAATTTGGTACAAACGTGCACTTGGATTCAAGGATGAACTGATTAGAGTTTGGTGGTGAAAGCTCACTGTGACCTCACAAAACACATTTCACACAAATGTCTAATAAGATCAAATAAAGTGATGACATTTTGGACAGACATGGATGTAAACTGCAACTTGACTGGTTGGCGGAGGCGTATAACTGCGAGGCGGTAATTCTAGTTTTTTATTCCATAAACGTGTGTGAGCTCCTTTTGCATCTATTCTGACCTCTGCACCTCTGTTGTGTATGTCCAGCCAGGACAGCGTAGATCAGTGATTCCCAACCAAGCAAGCAGAGAAGTCTAAAGAGTACGCTAAACGTAATGGATAAATGGTTGAATTAGGTAGCTCAAGGTAATGGCTAAATAATTAGCTTGAAGTGATGGATAAACAGTTGAAAGAGTCAGCTAACAGTAATGGATAAATGCATCAATGAAGGGGTAGTTGATCTGATCTGGGCTTTGGGATGTGTCGGGTTAAGAACCACTGGTGTAGATTAGCAGCGCCTCGTATTTGTTACCCATATTGATAAGACCTAAATTTGTCAGCACAGTTAAGGAGACAGAAAGAGGTTGCCGATATTGAGTGCAAAGAAATGGGTAATTAGCTGACGGCTGACTCAGGCCACTCGCAGCTTTGTGTGTCAGGGCGGTTATGGAAAAACCGATGAAGCACATCTCCCTGGGTGTCATAAAGCTTTGCTTTATGGCCAGTTTGTGTAGCCTTGCAGATTAAGTTCAAAGAAAGACGACCAATCTTTTCTCCATGCATCTTAAATCCCGTTTCTTCCCAGCTGGATGTGTAGATCAATTCTTTGGTCGGTGCTGCGGAGATATCCCTGGTGTCAGCAGCTATAGGGCCGCTACAGGGAGGATGGGGAGGACTGGGTGTCTAAAAATACATTATTAAAGGGACAATTTCACCTCAGATTTAATAGTACTCACAGAGCAGCATGACCGTTCCACTCAAATTGCATACTTTCCTTCATTCTGGAGTGGCTTTCTGCGGCGGCATAAGCATTAAGGCTCATGGCTCCCAGCGGGCTACAATTGCAGCCTCCATAAGAAGATGCAATGCATTTGAAAGGCGAGAAAATCGCAGTCAATCAGTAGGTCCTCCATGATTCATGCAATGAGTTCCTCCTTAGAAACTACTTCCAGCATTTATCTCAAGAGAGCAGCTATGGAGATGAATGGGCTGGTGTCTGGAGATGGCACGCTTCCTTTCTCTGTTTAGACACAAAGGACAATTTCAAATGGTGAAGCTGGCAGAGAACCTGCAGCTGTCTAATCTCTGACTATACGCCACCACAGACAGCTGGTACCGCCAAATGATCCTGGTATTATGCTTTTTAGGTTCAAAGTTATCTCAAAATGAAACACAGTGTGAACAGCATGTGTTCAACATATCTCCTACAGACATATCAGCAGGACTGAAATTTGGCTGAAAGACAAACTTTACAATATAAGGATTGCAAGATAAAACACAACGGCTTTGCGTCGTACTCTGTTTTCAGTGCTAAAACTCGCACTTATCCGCTTAAAAAACAGATCAAACAAATGTGGTTTCAACAAGATTTCAGCAGTGTGGTAGATATGTATTACTTACATATGAATAATTTATTTGAAAAAGTCTAGAAAATACAAACGGTATAGTTACACCGACAAAAAAAATGTTCAAACACATCCAGTACATAACGTTTGCTCACTTGCATTGCAACAGTTAATCAGTATTTACAGCAAAACAAATATGTTCTCATATTCTCAACATCTTCACATGGAAATTAGAGCTGCTGTGCGCTGCAGAAGATTTTCTACCTACGACATGACATTTTAATCCTTTTTTCAAAATGCATTAGAGACACTTGGAAGGAAAGCTCTATAATTTTTTTTTTTTTTTTTAACAAATAAATCCCCCTCGCTTCCTGTGTGTCTCACCTTCAGGAACATCACTTTCCGTCTAACTTAAGGTCAGATTTACTGTGTCTTTTTTAAGTGTCTTTTTTCTGTCATTCAAACACTGAAATTGTGAGAAAATTGAAATCATGAAGAAAAAAAAACAGCATAATAACTTCATCACATCAGGAGTCGGCGTTTTGCTGAACAAGTCGAGAAGAGTTTTCAATCAACACATACAGCAGTATAGACCTTTTCCAGCACCACACACACTTGATATTTGGCACTTTTAATATCGTTAACAAAACCATAAAATGTGATATTAAATTACTTTAGGCATTATTCAAAAATAAGACAAATTACATTCATTTTATCAGCATCGTGACAGAGAGGAAAGTCAGCTGAAATAAATAAATAAATAAATAAATAACAGTGCATTTGTTTTAATCCAACCTACCATGTGACTGGTTGAAAGGTCCTGTGTTCCACTAAACTGTGAGACAGGTTTCTGAGTTCGGCTGCAGAGTGAACCTGCTTGTATCCCAGCAGAGCCAGAGTGTCATTGCACAGATTCTGCACCGTCCTCACGATGTCAAAGCCCAGACGAAGCCTCCAGCTCTCTGCC
>CAKALG010000656.1:0-10883 GCA_916700815.1 Helicolenus hilgendorfi | reverse complement strand
ATGCATGTTGGGTAGGATCAGCCCGGCCCAGTCACAGCACATCAATAGACCCATACGTTAGCTGACAGGGAGAGCACTAAACTGCGCTCGTCTAGCAGGTGTCACGGGCCCGGCCTCAGCACAGGTGATAGAAAAATAGGCAATCTGTCTTTCTGCTGGAGGGGTAAGGGAAGGGTGTGGGGGGGTCGGGTTGCCACCGGACATCAGATCTCTGATCCTTCACGACAACAAAAAACAAAAGGGCTGTTTTACACAATGACAAACATTCATAACCTCGACCAGCAGCACTTGCCTCAAATAACTGCAGGGACCAGCCAGGTGGTTGCTGTGCCTTAGTGTCAGGACGGATGTGTCATTTATGACCAGCAGTCTTCATGTTACAGATATATTGTATGTTGCAGTGTAGATATATAACAGCTTCATTACTCGAGCCTGTCTGTACTAATATACTTCGTCTCATGTCACCATTAAGCCGCATCTTTTGCTGCCGACCTTGTATATCATTGCATACGACGACAGGCTATAATTTGATCAAAATGGAACAAAGAGGAATTTTGTTGTTAGCACAGAAGGAGCATTTTGAAAGCTCCATAATACTGGAAATTACAAGTCTCACTGACTTGTAATTTGTTCTAGAAAAAACCTGTTAACTAGAAATAAATTGTTACAATTTTAATTTTATAAAAGTGACTAACAGATGATTACATCCTTTTGATGTGATTGATTTTCAACTGCAGGTTACTGATATCTTTAAGATTAGTAGTTCGATAATGATAATAACAACAATGGTATGCACACTTGCACTGCGTTAATAGCGTAGTAGATCTAATGCTCTTGCCATTTACCCTGGAAATTCAATTTATGCAGCTCAGACGGGATAATAACCACAGTACATTTATTACAAATGTGGATTTAATTACCGAACTAAAGCAGCAAAGTATTGAATAGATGATACCACAGTATTCCTTTATCGGTGAGGCTTCATCATTAAATTTTGAGAGGAAAAAAAAGTCTCTGATCTTAAAATCTGAGAACAGTAGATACAATCAGCTTTTATCTGCTGAGATACGGTGACAAGTGCTTTAACAATTCACTCATTTGTCCAGAGGATCTTAGAAATTGTGACAAATAACATGACAGTGCTGTCTGTGAAACATAATTCTGTCTGAAATATCTGTATTTTGCACTTTGTTGTTTACCTCTCCTCATTTCCTTTTGTACGGCTCATATTTAGCCACAGAACGAGTCATTTCATTTACAGTTTAATGTTCATCATATAAGAAATCATTTAATTTGTTTATCACATTAGTTAGCTTCACAGGTAAAATCATTTGGAGTGTGTGCTGATACAGACACATATACATCTCCCAGCTGGCTCTGATAACTTAAAGCATATAGTGTTACATTATATCTGGGTTTGCTGGCTTTCCTCATTGCAGAGTATATGGTGTACTAAGTCTGCTTTCTTAGATAAATGTGGGGGTTTTTTTCCCTAACATTTTCTGTCACAAGCACTTGAACGCACCACCATGACAGATTTTTGTTTTACGCAGTCTCTGGGCTCAACTGCATTAACCACATAATGCTAATGGAAATTTGTCAAAAACAAATGCCGTTCACTGTTTACTTTTTGAAGGAGATGGAAGATGAGTTATTGTGCAGAGTCTTTAGTGCCAGGCGTGTGTAGATACAAACATTTATTTTTAGTGTGCACAATAAAATCGCTTCATTTGCACTCTACCAATTAATTTGCACTCACTGAAGTTTGGCAGCAGCACTGTAGTCCCGAGGTACCGTTTGTTATTTTCAGTTTCCCCCACTTTAATAAGTTTTATTCTTTTTTTATTGTTGCTTTTTTATTGATTTATTGGTGGTTCTGTCCATTGTCTGAGCTGTCTGGTCTTATGCTTTTGTCATGTTGCAAACCCCCAAACAGTAGTTAGTGATTAGTTGAACTGAAAAAAATATCAATTGAATCTTTAGTTTTGCAGGCAGAGATAGGCTAGCAGTTTCCCCTTACCTCCAGTCTTTGAGATAAGCTAAGCTAAACATATAGAGTCTGTTCTTTATCCAGATGCAGAGAGATGAAATTACCACTGATCTATTTATCTAAGTGCAACAGGACAAGACTGTTAGGCTGTTCTTTAATATACTTCAAATGAATTCAAAAGTTTTGCCTGTTTTTAAGATGAGACTTTCATCCTGCTTGTTCTGTGGATAATGACGAAGGGGAATTACAAAAATGAGAGATCAACAATTTGACTGAAGGCTCTATTAAATTATCAAAATCAAGTGGGCAGCTCTACTAGCAGAATTTAGATTTTGATGTAATAATTTCTACAGTACAGTGGTTAATATAAAAACATACTTTGAATGAATAGTTTGCCCATAATTTAATATAGTCTGTTCTGTTTCCTCACTATCTTAAATCCTCTCTTCACTTATGCTCCACTGACAGAGACTGGCAGTGGTTTTCTCTTAATGTGTGGGCAGGCGGTTACCTGGAAGCCATACAATGTCCTGCTTTATAGGAGGAAGTGGCCCATTATTTCGACACAAAGTATCTTAAAGTGAAATAAGGTTCGTCATGCTGAATTTAGTCTTACTAACATTTCCCCTTTTCAAATTCTGAATGGGTATTGAAACCAAATTCACCGGATGGTTCCTTTGTACACGGCCTGTCAGAGTCGTCACCTGCCTTGCATTTCAAAGCAGTTCCCCAAAAATACCTTGAGTACCACTCCATTATCCAAATGACATTCAAATGCTCCCAGAGTGAGTCTATAGTTTGAGACTCCCATTTCCATGGTAGTTTTACAGTCAAACAAGAGCCCTAATTGCAGTTAGTCACAAGGACTCTCTTTTCTATACCGCATATACGAGAAAGAACAAGGTGACATGCTGACTCGGTTTCATAAAAAGTGGTCTTATTAATTTAGATAATGACCTTTTTTGCTGTTAAAGCACTTTCCCTTATTCTTCACACTTTTAGCACCGCGTTGGTCGGCAGCCCTGATGGGGTGTCTCAGCTAGACTCATAGCTTGACTTCTATTGGTGTATTTTCTTGGAGCAAAGTGCCTCTTTTCAGATATTTATTGCCAGGCACCTAATGCTTTGCTATTGTTCATTCACATTATTGGCTTGGATGTGAAAGCCATTTCTGTCTCTGTAATATAGTGTGTGACCATGGTATGAAGGCGCTTTATGGATTTGGGAAGGCAGGGAGGAAGAAAAACCCAGACCAGCTATTGTTGCCATTGTTGAGGGAACTCAGGAGGAGAAAGGTCTACTGTGCTCAACATGTACGCTATAATCACAAATGTTTTTCTATTCACTATACACACAGATGACAGATTGAAAGGCACGGGTCTCAATGGGAGGATCTCAAGGACAGCTTGATAAAATTGTGTATGATGCATATTAAGGCTGCGACCCCTCTGCAAATGTGAATGAGGGTAAAAGAAGAAGCTGACCATTGTGGTGATGAATTCAATTTCCCTCGGTGTCTGAGTGCAGTGCAGCTTGGACTTGGTGTTACGACTGCACTGACAGTGACTTGAAAACAATACATTTACTGCCGGTATGGGAGTACTGAACTGCTAATCGTCCAGAAAAACACATTTATGGTGATTTTTTTTTTCAGGCAGATTTTATTGACTGTAGCAGAAAGGCACAGCCTGTAGAGCAGATTTAACTGTGGGCGGCATCATAGTCATCTGCTTTACACTGGTGTAATTGTAGTTTGTCTATTTCTAACTCAACTTTGGAAATGTTATTACATCCTGCCATTTTTAGCACACTGCACAGTAAATGATTTTCAATTTCAATAAGTTGAAAAACAGCCGCTGCACGAGTTCAGTATGATGAAGTTTTAATCAAGTTTACTACTAGGAATGATGTGTATTGGTAAGAATCTAGCAATATGATATCTATCATGATACAGGGGTTACGACTCAATATCTTTTTTTTTATCCTTTTTTGTGGAAACTGTCATAACACATAAGAACACACCACCATATGCATAAAATCTGAATAAAAAAAGTTAACTTTTTTTATGCAATCAGAACATTGTGATCGGCATTTACATTTATCGCTGTCACTGTAACATCCAACATCATAGCACTATTTTTTTGTGCAATCTGAGTTACTGCCAGACTCAAATCTTCACAAGTAAACTATTAATTTGAAATCAAAAGTGTTTTTGAGAATCAATACAGTATCACAAAACATAATATCACGATACTCAAATTTGTCGACATTTTCTTACACCCCCTGTTTACTAAAGAACTGAAAAATAAAGTTTTAAACATCTTCAGTAAGGTCATAAGAGGCAAACGTGTATCATACCTTTTTGTAGACCCAACTTAACCATTTTACATGTCCACTACTCACTTTGTATATATTTTATAATGGGATTTTTAAAATGATCAAATGAAATTAGATAAGAGTGCAGAGTAGAAAATAAGATGAAGATTAAAATTTGCAGCACCCCCCTGTACAATGAGAGCTGCTACCTTGTTATCAGACGGTGCATGTCTTCAGCCCTTATTTGCGATGAGGTGTTATTAGCGGCGTGGCGGTGCTGTCCCACCTCATCACATCATCTGTCAGAAGATCATCAGTTGCTGCAACAGCCCAGGAGGAGGATCCCTGTGTGCTGCTTATCTGCCTCCGACACACACAGCCTCTTGTCCCCGAGAGAGGAGGAAAGTAACTAAGCAAACATATTACTCAAGTACTAGTGATGTTTTGATGTGCTGGCACTTTGCTGAGTATTTGAGACTTTAAACTGTCATTCCATTATCTTTCCAAGACAATCATCACATAGTTTAACCCACTCCACATGTACTCACAGCTCAATATGCAGATTAAGATTTTGCATACAACATATATAAAAAACATTAAAATATAATGCTAGAGCGTTGAACTACCCAGTAGTATATGCATATAGTATATGAAGTAGTTAGCATGAGAACCACCTGGACCAGCTACAACATTAAAGTGCTTCTTACATGTTACATCAATAATGCAACATCATAAAAGGGACCATTGTTCAGAATGAGTATTTTTACTTTTGATATAAATAGTTTGATGAATGTTTGCCTTTTTAGCACCTGTCTCTTTAAGATCCCCCCTGAAAACAAAACAGTCTGCTCTGATTGGCTTGTGAGAAAAATATGGTGCACCTTTGTAAAGGCAGTTCTCAAGCTGTGGGCGATATATTCTAATGAGCCTGCATGTGACATAGGAAGGGAAGACAAATCTGAATGGCTTGTTGAATCACGTTTTCTGACCGAGGTAGCCCTCAAAAAAACTGACCGGGTTGTCTTATTTCACAGTTTGTGGGTTGGTATGAACTCCAGATACCCAAATGATTGAGCACAAGCACTGAACAAGTTAGTTTTTCATGAGATGTCCCGTTTAAAAGAACAAATGAGCCACACTGTTATTATCATGAATATGGACACTGTGGTTTATTTAGAGTCAAACCCACATACACTGTCCTGGGGCCATAAATACTCTCTATCCACAGCTGAAAACAGTTCCCAACAAATACACTATGTATTCCTGTTTGAATAATGTTAGCCTAAATTAACAGTGCCTAGCTGTTTTAGTAAACTATTTTAGCTTTTTTAGAAAATTAAATTTTACAAATGGCATCGCCTAAGAGAGGAAGAGCAAGTCAGAAAATTGCCTTTTTTGGGAATTGTTATCAATAACCAAATTATAGAATATCACCAGGCTTATCTTTTAAATACTACTTCCACCATTGGGAAATAAAACAGTATATCTGTGACTGACTAAATTCTATTGCTCCTCCTGCTAATCACAGTTTCTTATTGCCCTTCATTTCCCTCCAGATTTCCTGCATTAAAAAGTTGTAAACCCACCGACATGCTATTCAATGTTTTTTAAGTATCTCTTAAAAGGAAATTGCTGAGGTAAAAAAAAATACATTTATTTTCTCAAGACAAAGCGCTAGGAGTTGTCTGTCGCAGGTGTGGGGAATTACATTGTGTAGGCATCGGCAGTCGGAGCCTAAAGTAGCTTAAAGCCTAAAACATTACATCTGATCTGCAGGGTTAAGGCAGAACAAGCTCTGTGCTCAAGTGTGGCACCATCCCTTCCTCTTCCTTCTTTTATACCAGCTTCAATGTTGTTAAAGCAAAAGAAATTGGACTGTCAGGGAGAAAAACAAGTAGCAACATCAGCTCCATTTTAGGAAGGGGTAATTTTATTTGGATCCCTTGGTGAGCAGCTGGTTTTCATCTCATCATGTTAAAAAATCTTATGTGACTTCACATCGGTCTGGATGATTTTTATGATTATTCACTTATTGGTGCAGAGTGCTCCATGTTCTAAGTGTGAATTCATCACTCTTAATGTATACGAGGAGGTGAGAAGTCATGTACATATTACAGGAGTGATTACCAATGCACAGATAAAGGCCAAGTAACATGAGTCATCCTCAAGTGAGGACGCTAAGCTGTTGAACCAGCTGCCATCACTGGGATTTTGACAGGACATTATCCGGATCAGTGTTGTTGTTTTTTTGCATTAGCTGGTGTGAATGTTACATGTGGCTGCTGTCACACACTCGGGGCTTCATTTTATTCCAAAGTTACTGCTTCAAATGTAATTTCACTTCTTTAAATTGGCTAAGAAAACTCAAATTCATTTTTTGAGGTAGATTAACCTGAAATGGAGGAGTGTGCGTGTGTTTGGAGCAATGGAATATGTGCTTCTTCCAAAACCCATTTGTATTCATGCATTGCTAAATCACAGACGCCAGTGTGTCTTTTGCTTTTGGTTGTGATGTCAGGAGGACTGGAAGGAGCGGAGGAAAATAAATAAATAAAAATGGAGAGAATAATCAGAAATCTGTTCGGGTTGAAATGAGTTTCCCGCTCTGCTCGCTGCTTCTGCTTTCGACTGATACCCTAAACACACGTGGAGTTGGGATGTGCTTTGGTTTGCTTTGCAGGGAAAGTCATATCAGATAACCAGCTCTGTCTTTTATTTCTTGTCAGGTTTACACTTATCTACGTGATTCCCTGTTATATTTCTCTTTCGCGTCCGGAGCCTCCGGAAACGAGTCTGTGCCACTTGTGAACATGTGACATTGTGGTAACACACTTTTGTCTTTTGAAAGTGCTGCTGCCAGATGTCCGCATTTCTTACAGTTGCAGCATTCATTATTCTGCTCATATTCATGGATTATAGAGGCTGGAGTTGGCATTTGATGTCAGTCTCTGGAATATGGAAGATGTAGAGCATGAAAGCTGTTACAAATAACGTATTTATTTGTGTTTTCATGGCTCATTAGGTGAGCAAAAACATTTTTCTTAGCTGCATTGTTCATGGAGTGGCGTTGGTTGGTCCACCACTCTGGTCCAGACTGAAATATCTACTACTGGATGGATTGCCATGAAACTTTATACGGAGTCAGATATATTCATACGGCCCAGAGAATGAATGCTAATGTCTTTTGGTGATCCCCTGACATTTCTTCTAGTGCTATCATTGGTTCAAATATTTGGTTTATACCTTCAAAATGAATGCCATTCCCATCAGCCTCAACCATACTTTGCTTTTCATGCTAATTAGCAAATATTAGCATGCTAACTAAGACAGTTATTATAATCTGTAGACTCAGAGATTCCATTTACATTGGTATTAACATGTGATCTCTATCTGGATATATTATCTGAATAATGTCATTTAGCCCTGGTATCAACAGCATTTGTATTATCTAGTAAATCAAATTATTAAATTAAATTAAATGCATTGCATTTATACAGCGCCTTTCTAGTCTTCCGACCACTCGGAGCACTTTACACTACATGTCAGCATTCACCCATTCACACGCACATTCATACACTGATGGCAGAGGCTGCCATGCAAGGAGCCAACATGCTCATCAAGATTTAATCTAACTACTCATTCACACACTGATGGCACAACCTTCGGGAGCAATTTGGGGTTCAGTATCCTGCCCAAGGACAGTTCGGCACGTGGACTGCAGGAGCCGGGGATTGAACTCCGACCTTGTGATTGGTGGACGACCTGCTCTACTTCAAAAAAATAAATAAATCAAAAATGAGGCCCATATTGTGATCGCCTCTAAATATGCAAATTGGCTTATTGAGGCTAACCCAAAGATGTATATAGATACAGCGTTGCAGGCGGGCTACCGTTCATTCCTATGAATGTGTGTCAGTGGCGCATGACGCCTAAATGGCTCGACTGCCGAGTCTGCTTTAACCTCGCCTCCCAGCCGCTCGGGCTCATTCACATGAACAACCGCACAAAAACCCTGGATTCGGATATTAGTGCATTTTACAACTTTTAGGACCTAATGATTTAACTCAGGTCTATTTAAGTGTTTGTACTGGGATGTTGATTTACCTGATCTTTGGGGGGCTAACCGACTTGTTACCAACCACGGCATGTCCCAGGCGATTTGGAAAGGGAACACTTGTTAAAAATAACTGCATCGTCAAATTCTCAACCAATGAGATTCCCTCTCTGTACTTAAGCCTGTGTTATCTTTACGCTACGCTGTTAGTGAGCCCAGTGGCATAGTGTGTCCCCGCTACAGTAAGCGCTGGTGGTTTGTCAAATTGGGAACTTGGTGCCGACATACTGTTACAGTAATTAGAGTTGAACAGGTGATGCTTTATCTCAGCCTTGTTATGGATCATATCTTCGTGTTGTGTTCTAATTCTCTGTCTGATGCTGAGGAGCCTCCATGCTCCGTCACACTAATTAGATAGCGCGAGTCATCCCCCATTTCTTTCCACCTGGATCTTCACTGGGAGGAGGGTAAATGATGAGACGAGGAGGAGGAGGAGGAGGAGGAGGAGGAGGAAGGAATAGGCAGGTTGACGTGGTTGACAAGTGTCGCAGGGGGACTCACGTTTACAACGGTTTGTGTCAAAAGCCTTTGGAACAGACTGAGTAACTTCTGCTGATATCAGCAGTTATACACGCCGCTGGTTTGTCACTTTGCCAAAACTGAACCTGTTTTTTTGGACGGTCTCTAAACTGGTGTATTTCCTGTGTGGACATTTGGCATGTTGTGCTCTGTGAGGCCAGCTGAAAGAGAACATGTTTTATCTAATTGTAAAGCTCTCAAAGTAACAATTGCAATTTGTAGTGTTTTCCAGCATCATAAACAATATAGATTACCAGCGATAGTGGCATTCCATTATTTGAAGGTTTGTGGCTCTTGATCATTATGGCAGTCTGCCTCGCTCTCTACAGTTGGAATCGTTGTAAAATGCAGTGTGTGAAACCTCTCATTTTAGCTCTAGGCATATCCGGTAATTAAAGGATTAACTTGGTAATCTAAATTGTCTCTTTTCTTTTCCTTCCTCCGTCCTCCCATTATTTCCTAACATCCATTTCAAAGATTTAAGAATGCCTCCTTTCCCTCTCCGTCTGCGTCTCTGTTTCTTCCCATGCCTGCGCCTGAGTCCTGTAATCAACTTGCTTCTGGATAACCTCGTTTCCGGCGAAGCGCGAGGGGACGACAAATCCATGAGCGTGTGCGTGTCTTGGATGGCAAAGACCGCGACTGCGTCTGCCCCTCCTGACAGCTCAGGTTGCCTTCAGTTCCTTTTGAGGCTTGCGTGTAGTTATTAAGTCAAAATGTGTTCAAATCTCTGTGGCTCTTTTGGAAAAAACATGCACTGAGCCTGCAAACAGGTGAAGCTTTGAAGAATCGGAGGCATTTACATCCCGAGCTTTGCTACAGCAAAGCAAATGAGCTAAATCCATCAGGTGTTTTTCATGTCTGCACAAGCTTTACAATGCTTTGTGAATTTCTCAAAACATTCTTTAGCCTCTTGATTCAATTTGTAAGGACTTCTACAGAGGGATCTTTTTGTGTTTGTTTTGTTATCAGCTGAATATTTAGCTTGGTCAAAGTGACCTTCTGCACTGACGGTACCAAACATTAAATAAACTACCGCTTTACAAAGCAGATTTCTGAATGATTTGTCCTCTAATATGCTGTTTTGAAAAACTGTTTATTTTTAGACACAAACACTCAAAGAGGAGCACATTTCTAACGGATAATGCAACTTGATCTTTGCCATTCTCTGGGTTTGAATAATGCATTTCCAGTTTAAACTAAGCTTTTCATCTCTTGAGGAGATGCTATTTAATATGAGGCCACGATCAAAAGTTAATTTCTTCATAAAGCGGCTGAACGCTCTCGTACTTAATTTGGAATGCCCTAAAATGTGTAATGAGAGAGGACGGCATATATGTAACTTGAGTAAAATACCCGAGCTGGTGTAGTCGGTGAATTATGCAGCGCAGGAAACAGAGTCCCAGCCAGTGATTAAACCACCGCTTTAGGAAACTGATTGTTTGAGAGGCTGATTCAGCCGTGAAACTGGCTTGTCCGTGGAAACATCTGGACGTGAATGGCGACAAAGCATCAGCTGTGGCACTCGAGTGATGAATATGAATATTTCTTCCTATCTGGAGACTCTTAGTCCTCACAGTGTTAATGACGTTTCTAAGAATAGGAATGTGGTTCCTGAACCACAGGTCCGACCCTGTAACGATTTAAATCAGAAAGATAAACGTGTTTCTTGCTGTCATGTACACACATTCCAGCTCCCAGCTGCTGATCTTGTTAAACATCACTTTCAGCCGTTTATTCACACACATTTGCACAAACATGCACATTTTGCACAGACAAATATACTCACATTGAAATGCAGCCTCTGTCATTTAAGCGCAGTTCTCAAACTGTCAGCTCTTTTACGTTGACAGGAGCTTAAAATGGTCTCATAGGTTTCAAGGCAAATGCTCCTTTCAAGACGGCGTCTTCTTGAAAGGCAAGCGAAGGTGTCGCGGGGGTGTC
>CAKALG010000653.1:0-12006 GCA_916700815.1 Helicolenus hilgendorfi | reverse complement strand
GTGTGTGTGTGTGTGTGTGTGTGTGTGTGTGTGTGTGTGTGTTGGATGGGGGGGTACTGAGCCGATCAGATATGGAAATGTGGGCGACGTGCTGAAGCAGTACGGCGAAGAAGAGATGGAGCGTGGCTGTGATTGACAGGACGGTGGGAAGACGTACATTGTGGTGGGAGGAAGAAGATGAGACCGAGGCAGATAAAAGGGGCGAAGCACCAGTAAAGAGAAGCACCGTCTTCTTGATTAACTCAGCGTATATAGACACATTAGACATTTTCACCTAGCTGAGCAGTTATCAGCAAAGTATGTTAAAGGAGGATATTTGCAGTCACTCTGTGAAAAAGCAAGCATTGTTCTAGTTGCATGTTATTGTGAGATTCACAATGTTGGTTCTTGATTTATTTTTTGGTTTTTATGGGATGATAAATGTGACCACCCCCACCACTATACCGAAAAAATAATCGTCATATTAACAATATAAAAATAAGGAATATAAGAAAGTATAAGTATCCTGTACCAACATGTCCAGTTCCTTTTCTCACTGCTTAGCCACGTCCTTTTGTCTACCCATCCATCTATCATTGAGGAAAACTCAAATGATAAAGGTTATCTCGGTTGATTTAACTTGTTAAAATTAAATTAATTGGTAACAGAAGATTTCAAGTTGAATTAAATAAGGATTTGTAATCATTTGAAAATGAAAGCAGTCCATAATAAAGAAATACTGATAGTGTTCAGGTAAGAATCAATCAGGTGCAATCAAGTATTGGCATGATGTTACGTCTTTATCTGTGACATCATCACAGCTGGCACCGTGTCTTTACACTTTCTTTACTTCCTTGAACACTTCTCAGTCCCTCCAAGATTCTGTGAACTTTTTGGGGGGATTTTTGGCAGCCTAAAATGCCTGATTCATTTTTTTAAAAATTGCAATGCATGTTGCAATGTTTTTATGTATGAAGTGAAAATTGCAAAAAATAGTTGCGATTTATATATATATATCAGGGCTGTTACACAAAAAAGCAACAGGTTTTCATTTGCGTCTCATAGAAAATGAATATGGGCAACTCTTTAAATTCTCTCCTGGTTATAACAACAGGTTGTATTAAATCGATCTAAAGTTGAAAAATAATTTCCGTAGTCCCAGACACCAATATGTTTCTTCTGAGGAAAACTCTCTACGGGACTCCTAAACTCTCAGTACGTCATGACGGGGATAGTCCTGTGATTAAAAGGGGTGAAAGCCACAAGGTTGTCAAGATGGCCATACTGATGAAAATGCCTATGGTGCGTGTATAACACATGTGCGGTACATTTAAGGGGCCAGTTTGGGGGTTTTAAAATATATTCACCCTAGTCATGCAACACAGAAAAAGTCACAAACTTTGTCATTTTACAGATAAACAGTAGGCTACACTACAATATGTTTCTGACAACATTTGAGGAGCAAAACAAAGGCTTGGGAAAGACCAAGCTCCGCCCACCAGCTGGAGCACAGCCAATAGGAATGCTCCCTCTCTGAAATGACCTGTGATTGGCCAAAGTACCCCGTCATGGGCTAGACTATTTAAAGCCTGAAAACAGAGCCATGAGGAGGTGCAGAAGTCTAGTTTTCTCTCAGAACACTTGAATTACAATATCATGAAAGGTTATTATGGTATATTTTCCCATGATGAAAACATGTTGCCTTCTGAAGCTTTAAGATCGTGATAGCACAACCACTACGGTGCTGACCGACCTTGACTTGTATCCATCTTATGATTCGTTTTTCTTTGCGATGAGTATTACAGCCTTACAGGGCTGCTAGCATGCAGACTCTCGCTTGTTTGTATTTGCACTGAAAAACACTTAACTGTAGGAACTCAAGCCAACCTGACGATTTATGATTCAGCTTTTCATGTTTAACTCTACACTTTGAATCCATTACAACTACCGAGCCGACTAATAAACTCTGACCTTTCTATTCACCGGTCTTTCAGTTAACTTTCAAGGCAGTGATTCACGGGCGCCTTCATATTTTCTAAGGTTGGAGATGTGGCGGTCCAGAGTGTATATCTGTGTGTGTGTACATCCATGAATAAGCATTTAACAGAGAGAAGGAGACAAACTGAGGGGAGAAAAAAAAAAAAAGCCCAGCCAGCGAACAGGAGCACCCAGAGGCATGAATCATTTCAGCTGACAAGGAGACAAAGGTCTGAAACATGTAATAACTCAACTCTTACTGTGAGTCTGTCACTGTGGCTTGAATGTTGAGTTTTACACCATTGTGTGCGTGTGTGTGTAGAGAGAGAGAGAGAGAGGGAGATGCTAAATTCTCCCACTTAGATGAAGGGCACCTCTGTGGAAAGAAGGATGGGTAGATTCGGCCCCTGTGGGATGGAGGGGTATTTGTCAGCGATGACGTCCTGGTCAAAATAATTCCATGCTGATGCCGCCAGAGGAGACGGGAGAGAGAGAGAGGCGAGAAAGTGGATGAGAGATAAAGACAAAAAGAGGGAGAGAGAGAGAGAGAGGCACAAAGGCATGCAAGGAGAAGAGGAACTGAGACGAAAAAAAAAGGAAAGACTTTGGAGAGAGATTGTTACCTTAGCTTACGACTCACCGTGAGGGTGCTCTGCAGCTGCAGAGGTGTCCCGTTGTATTAACTGCATCATGCTATCAAGGAGAATATTCTATGTTCTGCCGATTGAGTGGTCCATGTCTGTGTGAGAGGGCGTTCCTCGCCTGCAAATGTGCATCAGGTTCTATCAGAATTCCCCTGTGGCCACATGAATGTCGCCTAATCTCTATATGGATTCGTACACCGGTGCATGTGCTTGAGGGGTGTCCTTGCACATGTCAGCACAAACTCCAGTATGTTCACACACACACACACACACACACATGCACACAACCCCTTGACTCTGTTGGTGGAAGAAGTATCCCCAAGGCCTGAACCAATCAGGAAAGGCTGAGAATTCCTGATTCTGTCACCGATACAACACACTGTGACCTTGAGAGCAGAGAGCAGCACTCGAGCGGACGGCTCAGATTCTCAGACCTGATTTGAGAGTATGACTGTGTGTGTGTGTTGTGTGTTGTGTGTTGTGTGTGTGTGTGTGTGTGTGTGTGTGTGTGTGTGTGTGTGTGTGTGTGTGTGTGTGTGTGTGTGTGTGACTCACAATTTATGCACAGGTTGAAATAATTGGTGCCTTTTACTAATCTTTGGCTTATATAGGTGTTAGATTTGTATTCATCAGCCCTTCCCTTTTGAGCATGTTTTTATTTGCAGGTTTTAAGGTCAGATCAACAAACACAAAAGAGTACGTGTTACATCGTAGCTATCTCCAAAACGTCAACTTTTCATGAGAAAAAGATTTTGTGACAATGCATTTTTCAAATGAAATGGGTTTTGAATTGCTTATTTAGCTTAAAGGACCAATATGTAAAATGTTACTGAATAAACCACAAAATGATCGTGATATGTCATCAGAGATTAAGAAAACATGCTGAATTGAAATACTGGCTTCTCTGACAACAGTGCTACAGCCAGTATGTTCTCTGAAATTTCCATCCCGGTCCATACCGTCTGTTTTTTTTTTGTGTGGTGGTCCGGTGTGATCCCGTCCACTGCTCATTTCGACACCCCGTTGCCACATATGAAACAAACTGGCACGCAAACACAGCCTTCTGCAGCCATGGAAGCAAGCAAACCAACTGGATCAACAGAGATAACGTTAACGTTAGATTCTACCCGACCTAAAAAGCCTCGGCACATCTCTCTGTGGTCCGATGTTTGAATTTGGAGTGCTGTTACCATTTTAAAACACTAGCTGTCAGTACTACATAGTGTTCCTTTAAAATGTAAGATAATTTCTTCAACCAATAAAGGAACACGTAGTCCTTCAGTCTATCTACAACATCACCAAATTTGAAGATACGTGGTTTTCAGTGGACGGTGGCAGAAAAATCCTCAATACCAGAGCAAAATCCTCAAACAAATAAACAATCAGAAAGAAACAAAGAAGACAGATGGATGGACACTACCCTGGTTTATAATGATAAAGAAAACCAAGTCATCTTTATGACACTATTGTGGCTCCAGGTGTTTTCAGTTAACCTGGCTAATTAGACCTCTTCTCAAGACTGTGTGGGCGTATGATTGATTGACATCTCCCTGAGTCTCTTCTCCTCCCTGTTAGGGCAGGACAGGATTGCGTTGCCTTACTACCGGTTTTGTTTAAAGTAGAAGTTTGGAGACATGTTTCAACTTCTTCTCTTTACCTTGTTGTCATCTAGGAGGGACACAAGATTGGTTTCCCCCAAAAGGGGCCATGGTCACGCGAGCCTACTCTGGATGATGTATTGCCAGCCCACCTTCAACCTGAGCAGAGGTCTAATCAGCCAGAAGAACTGAAAACACCTGTGTGGGTGTTCAGAGGCTTTAACACCAAGTACCTTGTAGACATAAGTGAAACCTCACAGTCACCTTGTCCCAACATGTAAAAGATGTCCCCAGAGATTTTTCCCTTGGGGGAATTTTTTCAACTGTACAACAGAAATCAATTTTCATTTTTTTGAAACAAGATGGACTTGTTGCTTTCTGGTCTCTCAAGCTGTATCAAGTGTTTGTTTTTTTGCCATGTGGGGGCAGAACTCGAGATGGCCATAGAGTTTATGTTGATAGTGTGTTGGCAAACAGTTGCCTGTTAATACATCGACCAGACGCGGAGCAACATTAGCATTAATTGGAGTCATGTTTTGGTCTATGTAGCTCTTAATATTAACTCTCCTTGTCCTTCTTTTGGCTCTGGTCTGGTCTCTGGAGGGAAATATCTGGCTCTTTAGCTGCTAAATGCTGCACTATGTTCACCAGCTAGTCGCTATAGCTATGCATGTTTGATGGGCAGGTAGCATACAGTGGATTTATAAGAGCAATTTTGCTAAAAAAAAAACAAAAAACCTTAACTAAACTGAAACAGCTGCCAGCTGGAAACCGGGTCAGTAGAGCTGAGGTGAACTGCAGTTTGGTGATAATTATCTGTAGGTACATCACTACGAACAATCCTTTCACATTACAGGTAGGCTACTCATTTGTGCTATTGTTCATATGGAAATATAAACTTATGCAACTTTAAGAATCAGATTTCTGGCTAATACCATACCCATCATCAAAGTCGTTTGTAATGAGGGTTAAAGTTTCCTCCAAACAACCAAAAAATAACCAAGTCTCTGTGTCTTCTGTGACCAAAATGAATATAAGTTACCATTAACAATCTCAAAATAAGTCCCTGTGGCACGCAGACACACTTGTCCATTTTGCCATCCATTTTATAGATTAGCTACTGCACATATATTTCTGATGTACTCGTGTTTATTTATTTCTCAAGTTTTACTTTATTGCTACACACACACACACACACACACACACACACACAAACATAAACAATTGGATGGATACTGAAATGGGATACCTTGTCCGTCTTCTCACATTGGAATTTTGTCGCCAACCCACTTCTAATAGATGGCCAGAGAAAGGATGCCACCCACAGCACCATCTGGCTAATGCCCCGTCCTCTGCTTATGAATTACGCTAAATTGTGCCCAAGAGAGAGAAGCCACATGTTCATTATGAAAGCTGCAGGGGTATTAGAGATCCCCTGAGTCGCACCAAACGAGCTGCATGTCACAGGACGGCGTGACACACAACACGGTGCCATTAAGGGGGGGGGGTACAACCTTCTCCAGATTTAATAGGATGTATTTATCAGGCAACCTTGACTGAGTTCTGACAGTTTTCTATTGTTTCAACTGTTCTGTTGGAGTTGAAAATGTTTGGTAAGTCGTGCCGTTTAGGAGCCATTGTTTCGTCTGGGGCGAAATCAAGAGAAACTGCACTGATGGATGTCACCCCCAACACCAAGTGACACCTGAGTTGAAACACGGTAGCCATTTTGTGGCAAAATGCTTACAACTGCAGTCAGTGTACGTGAACCACCATTAGGCATCTTTATCCGTGTCTAGACCATCATGAGACCAGCCTAACGGCATCTGTCAGTCCCTGCAAAACCCCCTCTGGTACCATAAAAGACCGGGCCCCCTCAGTGATGGAACCGACGCTGGAGAACCCAGTGGGGACCCATAGGAAGGTATGGAGAGAAATAAAATGCTCTGCTGTTTCTTCTTTTTTTTCATTCCACCACGGTGTGTGCCATGCATCGCCATGCAGGCAGATGGGGGAGGTGGAGGTGGAAATAAAACATGCATGAGTTGCCTGCAGCCCAGGAAAATAATTACTGTCATTTAGCAGACATGTAGAGGAGAGCAGTGCAGCCCAGTCTGCCCACAGTACACCGCCACACCGCCTGCATACCGATGAACTGGAGGGGAAAAAACAGAGAGGCACTGAGTGGGAGAGAGTTGTGTGAGAGATGGCACAATGTTTCCTTTTTTTGATGGTAATAGATGCCGGAGTTTATTTTTGGGGATGTTTTCATCTGTCACTCACAGCTGACAGAATCCTTAAACTGTTGCAATCACAAGAAATTAAACAAAGAGGTTTCTTCCTTTCATCCGTCTCTCCTCTCGTAGAACACGGCTAGATACATATATGGAGCGCTTCTCTGGGACCAGAAGTCTCGGAGGACACAGGAAATATATCTCTCCAAAGATCAGAGAACAAGATTTGACCTGTGTCTTGGCCGAGGCTAAATCATGCGCACCTTCCCTCTCTTTTACTCTGTCACTCATCTCTTCTCTCCCTCCTCTACATCTGTCCATCTCCTTCCTTTCGTCTCCCTCCTTCCCCTTCGCCTGGAGTCAGACCACAGCACAAATTTATAGAAGGTGGAGGGATGCCAGTGGAGGTCAAACGCGTGAGCGGCTCCCCGTCTGCCTCCCCCTATCATTCTTTATGGCTGATCTAGTGGCGGAGCCTTCATTACCCTGAATTATACGCTGCGATTATTACCTCTCCCCCCGGCCCATGCAGGACGGCCCTGGCCTTATCATCTTATCATCTTACCCAGGAGGAACGTAATGCGGGAACTCTTGATATACAGCGCAACATCTGCCTTCAACATGACTCCACTGCGGATCTTTGAACTTTACATCCAGAGTATGTGATGTATGTGGTGTACGAGTGGGATCACAGGCTTATTTGAGGGGCGCTATAATGGACTGCAGAGGCATATTGTCTGATGGGGTGTGGGCATTCCATACAGCTGCATCTGTACATTTAATTAGACTCACTGATCCCTACATGATTAGGAACTTCTTCTCTCTGGCGCTCAAGCAGAAACCCACCAAGATTTGTTCCGTGTTCTGCTTTTTCCAGAATATAAACGTGTCTCCAATGTGATTAAAGTGGAAAGCCCACATTCTGCAAAATATTCTCCTGTTGGCCCCTCAGATGCAGCTGCTTCTACGTGCTTATTATTTGTAGTCTTTTTTTTCTTTCTTCCCATCTGTTTTTGATGTTGGAGGGAAACCCAGCGATGACCCAGCTTCAAAGAAATCTGGTTACTGAACTAAAGACTCACCCTCACTGTTCCTGATTTCTGATCTAATTGGTACAAATTACTTTCTGAAATTCAGACTTACGTTGGATTCACCTTGCTCCTTTTTTTCTCACCAACACGCCTCCATTACACATGTTTATTACCACAACGGAGGCGCCAGTGTGAAGCCTGATAATCTGGGAAATCAGCGGGGTGTTCAGATAGCAGCAAGCTTTGGCAGTCTTGATATATTGTACTTTTTCACAACTCATTTTCGAGTGGGCACACTGAGAGAACCTGCGCTGTATCGTGGTGTAAATATCAATGCAGGCACAGAGGGGGGTAGCAGACACGGACTGGATGACACATCCAGTGCAGGAGGCTTCATCATCTCGGCTACGAGTTGGAAATTTCTCTCAGGGAGTTTGCAAAAGTTTTCCCTTACAGATTTCTTCCTGTAATATCAGACACAGAATCACATTTCTTTGTTCTTAGTCAAACCTCAGTAGTACGAAATGCGCACCAGGTGGAGCTGAGAGTTGCTTTTTCCACCTGAAAATGTGTCATCAGCTAGTGTTAGTAAAGATAGCAGCATCATGTAGAAATACAGCATTACACGTAAAGGACAAGTCAAGTAAAAAGATTGTGTTTCTAAAAGCATTCGTCCACCAAATTTAGCAAACTCCTAAAAATGTAATTGATCCAACACCTCTCTAAAACAGTTTCAATAATAACTGAGTGTTATAACCTTAATGAAGGTGGGATTTATTGAATTGTAACAAGTACATATTATCAAATCAAATACAAATACGTCAAAATACAAATAGATCAAATACATGTAATGAAGTAAGAAGCACAATTTTTAGTACATAGGAGCATAAAAGTGAAATACTTAAAGGTGTACGCCAGTGATGGCAAGGCAAGGCAATTTCATTTATGTAGCACATCATTGTGCTTTACATTAACGTGCATAGAGTAACCACTAACATGTAGAAAAAGAATTTGATAGATAGATACAAAATGCCATCCACTCACATGAAGGCAGTAAAGAACCCACAAACATCAACCACAGACACAACAAGTCAAATATAACAAAGAACGGTCCAAATTGATGCAGCAGAGGCCGAGATATTCTGGCTTTTAATCCTCTGTATAACCCTCCATAAACACTGTCCAGACCATCCCTGACTGGTAAACACCCATGGCTTTCAGACTCCACGCCTCCAGTTTGTAAAGCGACCTTCATCCAGGGCTTCTTCCCAGACACCGAGGCCCCTCCAGAGCCACAGAAGACATTATAGGCTACAACTGTTTTCATAAGCAGTGACAACATTTTTTAAGTTTTTAAAATGCACGCTTCTTACAATATCTGCACATGGCGACTACAATAGTAGTATGGAAAGATTGCGGTCAATAAAAAGGCAAATGTCGGTCTCCTGTATGACAGTCAGATGTGCAACTACACACCCATCCACCACCCCGACCTCTACACCCTTACTTTGTGCCTCACTGAGCGTTGGCACTGGACGTAAATTGTGAATTTGCAGAAATTCCTGCAGTGTGAACTAAATTCCCAGGACACTGGGCTGGTAAAATTGGTGCAGTGCCCCTTCAAAGCTTCAACTTGATCTCAACATTGCTGACGGGTCACAAGCTTTCTCATTCTACAGCTAAACAGTACAAGATGTTTCTGAAAACATTTGAGGAGAGAAATAGGCATTACAGTAACATAATATTGATTCTTATTTGATCAGCGCTGCCTAGTTTAACCGTTTGGTCGGAGTTCACGAGTGATTGACCCGTGGCTCTCATAGATGGCAGCTGGACGGCAGACTCCAGATCAGCTCTGACTGGTTGTTTTCCTCTGGTCTGTGAAATCTTGCAGATGCCGTTAGGAGCACCAGAGAACACAGAGGTACATGATTTTTTTTCAGGTTACCTGTCTCATGCACTACTGTCAGGATATATTGACCATTTTATAAAAAATACTTTTTTTTAATCATATTTTCTCCATTTCTACCCACTGCAGCTTTAAAGTACACTACAAAACGTATGGTCCATCACTGGTGTGTCAAGTCAACTATTCTTTACTCGGAGGGGGAACACAACATGCAGACTGAAAGTGAACACCGTAGAAGGCCATGTAGCACATACAGATCATCCTCAGCCATCAGCTCCAGCAATGGGCACAATTACAGAACTTGTTGTGCTGTATCATGACCAAGTGTAAGTACAGACTCAGCGGGGGGTTGTAGACGGGATTTGGATGACACACACACACACACACATACAGACACACACGCTGCCTCCCAGTGTGCTGCTATATCAGGCAGCCAGGCAGGGAGTCAGGGAGCAGTAACAGGGCTATTAGGACTCCCAGGGACCCTATCGATCTCCTCATTGATCCCCTCCTGCCTAGGCTAGTCCAGACAACCGCAAGGGTTTATACAGCTACAGGGATAAGCAGTGAAACACTACAGCCAAGAGCACATGAAACACCAGAGGATGGACATGGACAGAGAGGAAAGAGAGCCACTTAGGAGACGAGAGACTCAGAGCGGAAGTGAAAGTTTGAAAAGTTTAAAACCTTCCCTCCCTCCTTTTTGTCTATACCCTTTGCTTCCCTGTTCCCCTCCTTTCTTTCTTTTCTTTCTGAAGTTTTAAGACCACTTTTTCCTTCAACATACACATCTCACATTTCTCTTTTATCTTTAATAGCATCTCCAGAGTGATAAAATGACACCATGGCTTGTGCGTAAGTGAATGGTTTTACAGTATAAAGATGTTATCCAACACTTGAACCTGAGGAGATTTATAATCTGTCACAAAATCCACAACCACAAGTGAAATAGAGAATCATGGTTATCGAAACCAGGCAGGCTGGAACCTTCACACTGCCTACGAATGGATCGCATTAAAGTTACACATGTGACTGGCTGAGAGATACTTTTGACTCCACATGATGCTCCCACTGGATCTCCTATGCTTGAAGAAAGTGAGAGCATTAGTTATATATCTTAATCATTCCCTAATTAAATAGTTTTTACCAAGCAGTGCTGCAGGGATTTGCTCACTGGCCACTGGCATTGGTAAAAGAAAATAATGCGACATCGCCCCCACTGGACCTCTCGTGGTACTACTACTGCTGCTGTATATGCATAAACTGACCTACACGCTCATCCAAACAATCTAATAATTGATATCCACCTACTCTGCGTGTGTCTTCTATCCAGATTTAGTGACCGTATAATGAGTGAACTTGTGTACTGCTGAGTGTGCAGTCTGACCGTGATGTGTATTAATGACAGAGCGGATGGCAGCTCCTCATCAGAGTCCAGCTGATTAATAACCGGCCCTTCACTCCTGCCCTCACAACTAATGGCTCTCTGTCTCACTCTGTCTATAATTATCACTCAATAATGAGGTCTAAAAGAAGGTGTGTGTGTGTGTGAAAGTGTGTGTGTGTATGTGTGTGTGTGTGTGTGTGTGTGTGTGTGTGTGCGTGTGTACATGTGAGGGCAAGATGAGGGCAAGAGAGAGCTTAATTTGGAGGTTTACAGACTGCATGTGTATTATATACATTATTAATTGTTTACATATGCAGTGGTGGAATGAAACTAAGCTAATTTATTCAGATACTTTATTTATTTAAATTTGTGGTACTTGCACTTTACTTGACTATTTCCCATTTTCTTTTACTCCACTACAATACATCGGGATATATTGTACTTTTTACTCTTCTATATTGACAACTTTAATTACAGTACAGGTTAAAATTTGACACACAAAACACATGATGAAAGATTAAAAGACTCAACAATATATCAAACAGTTTAAATTAGCTCCACCTTGACCAACTACAACAGTTGAATGCTACTTACATGTCAGTGCATCAGCAATACTTATCCAATAATAATAGAGACACTCTGGTGACATTTTTCTTTCTTCATAATGAGTACTTTGACTTTTAATACATTAAGTACATTGTGCTCATAGTACTTTTACTTAAAGCTGCAGCGGATAGAAATGGAGCAAATAGGAGACCAATGGATCATATATGGTCCATTTCTACCCACTGCAGCTTAAAGCTACCTCTTTAATTTGGTCCAATTTGGTCTAATTTGTTTAATTTGTTAAATAATGCCTCTTTTGTTAAAAGTTCATGTGGTGCATTTCCCTTTTTGTTATGGCCACCAAAGCCAGGTCGTAACAAAGTCGACAGTAGAGAGTCAACAGAAAATAAGAGGAGAGATATTGGGGCAGAATATTCAACAGAATATGTATGTAATACTGTATGTTTTTCTTTTAATTTGGGTGAACCGACCCTTTAAGAGACAACTAAACGTGTGGAAAACAGTCAGTGTAATCTTCTAGTTGCTGTGTGTATGAATCAATTAATCAATCAATCAAACTTTAATTATATAGCACCTTTCAAACAAATCAAATGCACTTCAAAGTGCTTCACAAGCTATTGACAAATACATTGACATATGTCATAATGATCAACAGTAGTAAAATGTTGATAAAACTAAAT
>CAKALG010000652.1:0-13661 GCA_916700815.1 Helicolenus hilgendorfi | reverse complement strand
TAATGAATCAGTTGACATGTATCCTCAACACAATAACAAATTAATAATAAATAAATAAATAATAGGTCTAAAAAAATACATTATATTTCATGTTCAGCATTAATATTATCATCAACAAATGGGTTGTAATTCACAGACATCTAAATATGAATCATGCAGCACATTAAGAGAGAGTGTTGATTTAACTTCTATTATTGGATCTCAATATGTATGTATGTGGTTATTAATAATACAGTGCATCTACCATTATTGATACAATATATGATGAATATTCATGAGACAAATTAATTATGATCCCTTATTGAGTTATTCCTCGAGTACTTATTTCTGCAGATATTTCATTTATTAATGTATTCATTTAATTTGACTCAATAACTGTTGTTTAAAAAATATCATCAGTCAACCGGGCCTGAGGGTTGTACGCTGCTTAAATATGAGGACAAATTCTCCTGATAGTGGAAAACACAGTGGTTTGACACAGTGCCTCTCTCCTCCTATTTAAAGGTATAATATGTAACCGTTGTCGGTTGCTCTGTGTAAACACACAGCATTCAGAATTCCTCCTCCTCAGCTCAATGAGAGAGAGAGAGAGAGAGAGAGAGAGAGAGCAGCAATGGTGGAGCAAGCTATAGGGTGGATGAAGAGAGGGAGCGGCGATAGTGAGAACAAAGCAGTGAATCAGAAAAATAAAGGGTTATTGCTGAAACTCAGGAACGTTCTGAACACAGCAAAATAAGAAGAAAATCAAGGCACCACACTGCTAGTGGGCCAAAAGTGATGATTCAGAGGGATTATTTTTGTATCAGTCTAGATATTCGATTTTTAAAATTGGGGTTTTTCTTTACTTTACTGCTGTCTGAAAACAACCTTTCTGTGAGTGAAAACCCACTAAAAAAATTGTCCAGTCTTGTCCTAAACAATGCCTAATAAATTATGAGAACATCTCTGATGCCGTAGCAATCAGCTCAATTTTAAAATACTGAAAATGAATCATAGAAATATGCTTTGACACATACAGTGATCACACTGATGAATGCAGAATAGAGAGTGCTACAAGAATGAGTCCTAAAACCATGAAATGAGTTAGCATTTTAGCACTTGCCCCATTAAGAAGTCAATGTGTTTTTAGTCAGATGACTGAAATAAGGTCTGTGGTTAACACAAGCTGAAGAGATTTGAAAGTTTTGAATTTTGAAGCCTTTATTTGTCTTAAAAAAAGTCAGTTGCTAACAAGTGGCTAAATGACGTTAGCTTTTTATTTCTGGTGATTGCATTCACGCTTCAGACATTATAAAAGTGGTGTCATAAACGTGTGTTTGCCACAGAGATTATTTTCTGCAATAAGCCAAAACCCAATGGAACAATCCCACTGGGTTTTTGTGGAGGGAACCAGAGTGATGCTAACTTCCTGGTTGGCCTACAAAAATACGTCATCCCTGGAGCACTCTATATCTGTCATTGATGAATGTAAATGAATTGGAATGAGGATTACTGAAGAAACAGGTTCACAGGTCACCACTGATAACTGAGGTTATTGTTTTGAGGAGATTTGCGCCATCCAGTTTGCCAGTTTCTCATGGAGTTTTTTCGGTGAAACCTTCCCAGACAGCGAACAGAGGTCGATATTCATCTGAAGGGAGAAGCACATTGATATCAATGTTGTATATATAGCTGCACTAATCTATATTTTTTTACATAACATATACAGAGTAGCTTATATATCCAACACGTTTTCACTCCCAACAGCTCGGTCAGTGGCCCTACGCTTCAAACTATGACGCTCTAGGTAGCCCTCTAGTGTCAGTTTTGGATGTGTCAGCGACAGCGTGTCAGTTTCCGCTCGTTACATGCATTGTGTCTTTTCAAAATAAACTTTTGTATTCACAGGAAAAGTATAATTTCCACTCATTACATGCAAACAGTTTCTTTTCAGAATAAACTTTCAATGTATGTTTACTTAGTTCTTGGGTTTAGGCAATATAAAATACTTGGTTAGGGTTAGGAAAAGATCGTAGGTTTTAGTTGAAAGTATGTTTGTTACGTAACTGGTTGACTTGATTTCACAAGGGACACAAACAGCGGTCTCCTGGGTAAAAGTCCTGTGTTTGCATGCAATTTTGCTACAATCTTACTATTTAAAACACTTCTGCATTAACAGTCTCACACTTGCGCAGGCGCACTACTCGTCCGTGCGACCCCAAAGTGTTGTAAATAATCAGGTTTTATCAAAGCTAAAGCTGCTCCCGTCTGGCCGTCGATTTAGGGTCCCGAGGGCGAGCCGGAACATATATAAGAGGTCTTTTATTCCCCATGCCATATAGGTACTGAATGCAAAATGACTGCACTAGGGAAGACCTTAAGTATTTTGAAAGGTGTAACTTATCCCCATCTGTTGCTGCTGTTTCCTGCCCATTTGCACAATTGTACGTTTGTTGTATGTTTTGTAACGGTGCAGAGTGTTTTGCCGACTGTATGTTTTTAATGTTTGAATTTCATGCCATATTTGAATTTATCTTTTATGTACTAGAGAAGCCAAAGACAAATGTCCACTGAGGTGGACAATAAAGTCAAAGTAAAGTAAGTAAAGTAAAGTAAAGAAGAATGTGTTTGGGAAGTAGTGCGCATACGACTGGATTAATGAGACTTGGATTATTCTGCATGAGTTGTGTGAGAGAGAGTTGGTAAACAGATGTTTTGATATCATTTTGCTGTTGTTAAACGCGGCCCATATTAACTCCAATTCATCAAGACGTTTCTCTGGTTTTACATGAGAGAAAGTGTGAGTCTCTGGTATATTGAGTGAACTGACCAAAAACTCATGGGAGGCAGCTGCAGTTCAATGCTAACAACATAGATGATACATATATACACACAAACACAAATCATCAACCATGATGACTCACCGAACAGTTCTTAATTTTCATACGTCCCAGTGTTTTGATCAGCTGTCTGATGGCTTTCTCAGTGGAATTACTGGTGTGCAGGGATTTCAGGGCTTCAATGGTAAAACCATGAGAGCCACATTCCTGTCCAGAGGGCAGAGAGAGAAACCTCAGTACACTTGAATACACTTTAGAAACGTCAGCTTTTTGATTACTTGGTTATTGTGTAGCTTTATTGAAAAAGAAACTGTGAGCAGTATTGTGTGCTCGAGTGTCTGGAACTTTACCGAGCTGTGGCTACCACCAGGTCATGATTTAAAACATACAAATGTAACTGTTTCGGCCAACAATTTTGAAGAAAAAAAATAAAATAAAAAATCCCACAATCAACCATAGACCATCATGAAGGTAAAAAGTAAAATAAAATTTCAGTAAAATAAATAACTAAAATAAATATAAAAATATGTGGTTCTTACAGTCCTCAGGTCTCTTTCAGATCAAATGTTTTTTTTGAAAGTTCATTTATACATATGTTTCAGATTGAGTCCAATTTCTGAGCTTTTAAGCCTCTCTGAAACTTGGCAATCATACAGTGCCAACAGGACGTTTGAGATGATGCGTGCAGTTTAAGACATAGCTCTAATGCCTAATTGGGCACTAAAACCCTATGTAAATCCAAAGATAAAAATAGGACAACTTTTACTCTGTTACAAGGTGTATATATTTTTTTTTTACTGTTAACAGAGCTTTTTTACTGTCAATCCATCTACGTCAAGACAGTTAACACATGGAGGGAAAACACTGTCTGAGTAATGCACATTTTCCATGTCCACACCAAGCAGACAATAATTCATCTCCCATTACGTTAATAATGATAATCATCTCTCTCTTATACTCACACACAAAAACACACTTACCAGTGACGTGTTGAGGGTTAAACACTGGCATGCTCTATCCTGAGGAGATCATATAAAGAGATGACGTAAACGTATTGTCAAATATGAAGTCCACTTCATTCAATCATGTCTGAGGTGTCTTGTTTGTTGTAATCAATCCCTCCCATAATTAATAAACGTAACTTTTGTAACTTAACAGAACAATAATGCATCTACCAGTCAACAAAGCTATGCACGAATAACTGAAATTGGTTCAGATGAGATAACGGCAAAGCAAAGAGGAAGTGGTAAAGATGGTGCTGAAGCTGTGTGTGTGAGCGTGTGTGGACACTGCAGAATAGAGCAGTCTGACACGTATCATACGGAGTGCTATCGTGGTATCGCAAACCTGTATGCATGTTTCTGTCACACACACACAATGAAAATAACATTTTCAGCTTTTAGCTAATTCTTCACAACAATCTCCTTATGTAAAACTTACACTTTCTTGTGTTTTTACAGATTAATTACATAATATTTATACTTTGCATACTTGTAGTCAAATTTACTGTGTTTCACCGGCATAATTACTTTTCTGTTATGAATTTAAATTTGGGACATTTTGCTAGAAAGCATGTTTTAAAGGACCAGTGTGTAGGATGCCAGATTCATAGTTTCACGTGGTTATACACTAATGAAAACATAGTTATGAATATTATATTCAATTTCTGCTAATGTTACACACTGGTTATTTAAGTCAATATTGTCTCACATGATGAATTGTCCTTTCATCTCAGCATTACAGAAGGACAGCTTTGTGAGAGGCTCTGGTCACATCATTATTTACTACAGTGGTAAGTAACAAGTGCTAGTGCTCTGTATACATGAGTGTATGTAATTTAATAAGCAATGCAATCAGAAAACATTTCAATCCATAAAACAGTTAGGTGAGGAAGCAAAGAAGAAGAAGAGCGGGTGGCAGAGTGGCGACGTAGAGTCAGAGTTAGAGCAATAGAAGAAGATGTCATCATGGTAGACTTACAGTGATATGAGCCGAGCTGCAGTTTTCAGGACAGTTCTGTCAATCCAAACAAGAAACAACGTTAAAGAAATCACCAGCAGCAGCAGCAGCAGCATCAGCTCTGTCCCAGCAGCAATAACTAACAGGCTGCTTGTTTCATCACTTATCTACAGTATTACCCACATCACCCACACAACATTATCAGTTTTCACCGTTGCTCCTCGTATGACGGTGAGGAGGTTACGTGTCTGGGAACAGTCTTCAGTGTTTGTCAATGATATAAGAAACCCTGGACATACTTGAACACAGATTATCACTATACTGCACTAACAATATACATACATGATTTGATTTATGCTAAGACTGCATCACATGTTAACACAAAGAGGTAGAAAATGAAAAGATTACTGAAAACATTCACAAGAAAGGTCTGATTGATCCATTGTTAACTGCCGATTACTTTGTCAGTCTTAATAAAGTACGACCACATTTAATGACTCACAATACTATTCCCTGGCCTGCAACAAACTATGTATGTCACATGCAATAGAAGTATTCCACCTTACCTGCACACTGTTGTTCAAGACGTTCAGATTTTCGCGGAACTCGTGCTTGAATAGGCATTGTGGCCCGGCTGATGTGAGAGAAGCGATGAAGAGAGACAGCAGCAGTAGAGGCAGCATCCTAGAGGACCCGGTTATGGCTGATGGATATGTTAGCATTACTACAGAAGTCCTTGCTCACAATGCAAATGGCTAATTCTTATTAATTTATTTTTGTCTTGACTGGTGTTTCTAGTCCAGATCAGGTCACTGTAAAGGTCCAGAGAATTATTGCATTAGCTTTCTAAACCTTGTAAGTCTTGCTGCCTGTGGTACACACCTGAACCTGCTCCTGAAGCTTTGTCATTGGATGGGCGACAGGTCTGCAGCTTTTAACACATGAGGATGTGACATTTCCAAACTATTGGGGATTCCCTACACTTTGTGTCCATGGTTTGATGATTTTTTTTATTGTCACGTCTTTACTCAACAGGACCCTGACATGGTGGCAAGAATGATGCTGCTATCTGATCAGATCTGACTGCTTATGACTGTCGCGGCATTTCCTCCCCTGTGTAAAGACCTGGCCGTCCCTGCTCAGAGGAAAGCAAGATAAAGATACCAGATACATCCTCCTCTGCAGTCTAAGGGTTTTCATCCGGCAGTAGGTCTTTATCCATGGTAGGGTATCCAGGTTAGCCTCAGGTGTGCCCAGGGGTTCATGTGGGATTAGTTGTGTGTGTTTTATGCACCTTATATACATTCAAAGTACATGTGTTAATCTTTGATGAATGGAAATGTGTCCCTCAAAAACTATTCTTTACTTTCCAGATTAATTATGATTTGTGATAATAAAATGTAATGTACTTAATTAGGCTATAATTTTGCAGTACTTGGACTTTACTTGATTATTTCTGTTTTATGTTACTCTATACTTCTACTCCATCTCAGAGGGAAATATTGTACACTTTACTCATACACATTTATTTCATAACTTTAGTTACTTTGCAGATTCAGATTATTAATACAAAACATAATCAACTAATAAATGATGACGTATTATAGATAAAACTACCCGGCAGTATATAAGTTCATTAAAATGAGCTCCACCTTTACCAGCTGCAACATTAAAGTGAACACAATGCATCAATAATTATAACCCAATTATATATTATACGTTATTCTGAAATAATGAGCACTTTAACTTTTGGTATTTTAAGTATACAGTCCCTTTTTGACCCTTTTGAGGAACTCATTGCGTTTCGACCACATGGACCAGGGTCTAAGTTAATGTACGGGGACATTTTACCCCCCAAGAAGGCGCTGGGCTGGTCGGGGGGTAGTTTGTAGGGATGACCGTCGCTGGTCAAACACACACAGCGCCGCTGCTTCAACAGCTTCAACTCATGTTGACACATTTTCACTGTACAAACATAATAGTTTTAAGCCAAACCACGTTGTTTTTTCCTAAATCTAACTATAGTGGTTTTGTTGCCTAATCCTATACAAGTACACAACAATAAGCACGTAGGTCCCAGAAAACTGGGTCCCAGTTTTGTTTATCTTGTGCACAAGGACGCACAGGGCACCTTTAAATTTCTGGTCTCTCAGAAAATTACGGGTGACATCACGGAGACTACGTCCATATTTTATACAGAGATTGTGTTTTAGCCAATGTGCTCTGCCTCTTTTGCTCCACACAGACTGTTTACCTGCATGCAACCAAAGCCTGATCAAACGCGATTGGTCAATACTATTCGGACTACAAATGGAAAACAGAACACTTCCGACTCCAAAATCTTGTACCGTTGCCTACAGATTCTGCATTCAAGTCAAGTCAAGTCAATTTCATTTGTATAGCCAAATAAACACAACAAAGGAGGGATCCCCCTTCCAGGATGGACAGACGTGCAATAGATGTCGTGTGTACAGAATAACAGCATAATGAAAATACAACATATGACAAAAAAATAATACATATAATGTGAACCTATGTGAGAAGGTGAATCCAGGAGGATGTCAAGAAGCTTCCTGGCATCGCCAAACAGATAGAGACAGAGCAACACGACCGCCTCTCCACGCCGAATAGATAGAGCCAGAGCAACACAACCATGCATTCATATGCTTATAGCTGTTTATAGAGATTACATGCGTGATGACACTTAGGCCAAGTTAAGCTAAAAGTGGCGTCCGTGTGGACAGAACTGGTTATGGTTGCTTGATAACATGTCATGTTAATTAACACATACTGTTAGACTGTTCAACTGCATTCTCCAGGAATTTCCAGCTAATGACAAATGCAACTGTGGGCCACAATGCGGGTTCAAACTTCATACAGAATTCCACTGACTAAGGTAAATGAAATTATTAATAAATGTGCTACTTTGTTTTCCACTGTAACCTTTACTCATTGAGATAAGAAGAAAAGTGGAATTACAAAGAAATCATTTCCTACTCATGTTGTGCCAGTTGTTATGTGAAAGAAATAACAGGACTAAAACTCAAAAAGGTCAATTTATCTCTCAAGCTGATAATATTATTGACCAAAACAGCAAATCTTACTGATTACCACATCAAACAGAATAAACAATGCTTTCCCCTCATACTGTGATTATTGAGTATTGATGTGAGTATTGATCGCTGCAGTCAGTGGGAGGCTCAGAAAACGAGTGATGCAAAAGATGAATAACTGCGGTAGTTTTTCTTAGAAAATAAAACCACCCTGCCACATCTGAGACTTGTTGCACGCAGTGAACATAGTAGGGCTGCTCATTTTCAGCTCGGTGCAGATAAGACTACTGATGAGAAACGAAATAAAGTGTAACTTACTCCTCAGTAAACTGTCCTCATGAGATTGTGTCCAAAGCAAAAAAATAGTGTGCATAAATGAGCAGTTTGTGTTGTTTTCTCCGATTGTTTGGATTTTCAGGTTATGTATTAAATCCCTACAATCACTATAAAATTCCCCCTGCAAAAAGCCTGAGATTGTTCCATTGGGTTTTGGATTATTGCAGAAAATAATCCCTGTGGCAAACACATGTTTATGGTATTTACACGTTTTGTTCAGCAAGACAAGGCAAAAGTGAGCATGGCTCACATACCCCTAGCTTTCACTACTTGACCCCTACTAAAGTAGGGCCAAAGGTTTTGCCCTTTAGGAACTAATGGAATTAGTCTATTGAGCACAATGTAGCTTGTTATTAGTTCACCTTCCTCAAATCCAGGATGCCCCAATTTTTTTTAAATTAACCCCCAAAAGGCACAACCATACTACACCGTCAACCATCTTACCAAATTTGAAGTTCCTAAGTTAAATAGTTTCCGAGTTCTGCACTGGAAACGAAACAGACGGACGGACACGTGGTGCTATATAACCCCGACTACGTTGCCGCGGGGGTATAATAATCTTCACAAATGAACACCACTTTATGATTTTTTAAGAGTGAATGCAGTCGCCAGAAGTAAAAAGCGAACTACACCGCGGTTGCATGAGCGAGTATAGGCCTACACAACGAGGCTGAAAACAAGTCGGCATGATGACGTTTAGTCGTCTCCTTCAGCCACTTGTTGGCAGGGCTGCCTCTAAGGAAGTCAGGTGACGTAGTTTAAGAGCAACAAAGTCAGCGTAGGGAGAAGGTCGGGGTGCACTGATCACTCGTGTTGCTTGACGTCCGCAGGAAAACACACAAAAAATAACTTTTTGTAAGATATCATACGAGGATACCTTGAACTGTAAGAGCTGTCAGGATAACATGATTTGTAAGAATCATCCGGTAGCCTACTCATTTCCTATGTATTCTGGTGTGTCTTTGAGAGATGAAAAATAGGGCCGGGCGATATTATTATCTTTTATTGACATTCTGTTGAATCGTATTGTGTTATTGTTGTACAAATTTCCGTTGACCAAGCATTTACATGCATTGATTCTTTTGTTTTGCAAGTGTGAAAACAAATATGTTTGATGTACTTCATAACAGTGGAACAACTTGACCATCAACTTGATTTTGTATGTATGTATTTGATCATAATGAATATTCATAATAATACTGATGGGCCTACTATATTGGAGAGGCATGTGTCTCTGTGTGTTCAACACATTCTCATCCCAACTCATCACATATCGCTTTGTTACAGGTCCTGCCGCACTCTCTCAGAGCGTTTATCGTTGCTGCAGATGGATTTACATTATAGTTAATGGAACACCGGTGTGCGTTTCACACCGGACGCCGATGGTCGTGACAAAGCCTCGATATTTGTTGCCCTGGGAATGAGAATGGGCTGGTGTGTTAGAGATGGGTGGATTGATACCGGAAATATTGATAGTAATGATAATAGGTTTAGACTTGAGTATCTATCCTACCATCCATAGGACTGCTACTGAATCCATCTCACATGAGATCATTTTTCTGGACACATGAAAACTTGTATTTGTTTTACTAAAACACTGTCTTGTGTTTTTAACATGCTTGTGAGTCTATTTATGATGCACTCAAAAAACACAGGACTTTCACCCAGGAGACGGCTGTTCGTGTCACGTTACCACACGAATTTCAGCAACTGACAAAAACATCGCTGATTGTTTGCCACAGCAATTGCCACAGGAGTCTGACTGTTCACAAATCATGAAACCATTTAGCTTAACTGTGATCATGAACTGAGAATGAAATATAGGCTGTGTTGAATGAAACTGCTTGGCCCACTGACTCCAGTCAAACTTGAAATTAGCTAAAAGTAAAATTGTACTGTCCTTAGCTTGCTGACAGGATTCGGCTGTAGATATCGGACGTTCGCGAATGAGCCGAGTCAAAGGTCGGCTTACGCTGCATGGTACGGCTCTGCTTGACTCGACTCACTTTTGGTACTAGGTCCTTTTCTCTACCCCCTCAATGTAGGCTGGATTCTCAGCTGATTGCCGTAGCGACGGTGCGTGAAACTGGACATTCGCTGAATCGTTTTAATGGCAACCAAAGGATCTGCACTTTGTCAGTTGTACGGCGGAGTGTTACGGAATGTGTCGGTGTAGTTTTGCGAGCTGCAATCTTTTAAAAATCGGGGTCGAGTGAATTGAAAATTGCGGCCACCACTGACGGGAGCTTTGCTATTTCAAAATGACTGGTTTGTGCAGTCGCGCTAGTGACGATTCTCTCTGAACAGCCCGTTCTCATTCACAGGGCATCAAATACCAAGGTTTTCTCACAGTCATCGGCGTATACCACCGCACAAGGCACCCTTTAGTGTCGGTATGAAATGCACCAGGCGTCCCATTGACTACAATGTAGACCCATAGGCTCCGAGAAAATGCGCCGGAAGTGTGGTGGCGTAGTTTAAAGAGCAAAAAGACACACTAGGCAGGCAGGAGGGGTCCAACAAAGGCATCCACAAGGCAACTGTAGTTCATTACATGGTGTACAGGAAAAGTGTCAAAGTACAAAATAAATCTTTTCACTTTTAAAACCATAGAAAAGCCAAGCTGCTGCCAGTTGAATTTTAGAAAATCACAATTTAATTTACTCCCCATTCAGCTTATAGTTTGGTTACATTCTTTTTGACACTAAATCCATAATGGAAAAGAATCAAACAATTACTGTGAGACCTCTGATGCTCAAAGTCTTGTCAGCTAGATAATACTTAAAAGCTTAGATTGCTAATCGGAGCATTTTTTCAGCAATATTTTACATTCCAAGTTCCCAGGCTCTTCCACAAATGTGCTGCAGAAACTTTGTTTGCAAGGAAATAAAGTTACATTTTTTATCCTGAATTAATATGGAACAAGTTTGTTTTAAATGTTTTGTTAAATTACGTCCCTGTAATAACTGCAGATATCGGACACTCAGGAACAAACTGACAGGTCTCAGCTGGCCAAAAGCCTTACCTGTTGTCCTCATGCACATGAGATCCAGACCTAGGGCGGGAACAGGGCTTAGTCCACATGAAATCATGTTTGGGAGACACATGAACATAGGGATGGGTCCAGACGACTCGCGCTCCCTTCCACATCTCAATGTGATGATGAAATGTTACGTTACTGTCAACATCTTGTCTTCTATTCTATCAGACATCCATAAACAGGAGAAGACGCCCTGCCACAGCCAGTCCAAGGGACTGGGCTGGCTTCCACTTCCTGAAACCAGGGGACTCGGTCCTCATCAAAGACTTCAGAAGGAAGCACTGGAAGCAGAAGCGGTGGCAAGGACCCCCTGAATCCACGGCCAGCCACTGTGAATGGATTCCACCACCATACAAGGACATGCATCCCAATCGTGCACAATCACCACCACACATGCACCCAACAGCTCACGGATACCAGTGAAAGGAGATAAGAGACACACCCCCTGCTCACACCCATGCGGTCATGGCATTATTCCCACTTGTTCCGACTTGTTGCATCATTCCCTGCATTAAGATGATGAGGAACTCAAGTCAGTCACAACACAAATGTTGGAATCTGAGTATATGCAGCTAATTGGAGGAGAGACCCTGGCTGCATACTGCGATCCTCAGTAGTATGCAGAATGAAAGCATTAAGGTGATGTGTTTAGCAGTATGCTAGACCAGGCTGTAGCCTTTAAACCAGCTCTTTAAGCACTGGACAAAAAACAAACTCATATCACTAGAGTATTGCAATATTATTAAAAAAAAATTGTTTATGACCAATGCTTGTTTACTTTCTAAGATACAGCAGGTTTAGCTCCACCACCTATTAAACTATTTATCATGGTGCAGTAAAACAAACAGGATCGTCAACAAGGTGAGACGATAAATATAAAATAAAATGTACTCAATCTGCTTTTTCAGTTAAATGCAACTAAACAGTGGACTCGGGGTCTTGTTCGCGAGTGAGGAGACAATAGAACGTGAGATTGGCCGGAGAATCGGAGCAGCGGGGGGCGGTATTGCATTCGCTTTACCGCACCGCTGTGACGAAAACAGAGCTGAACCGGAAGGCAAAGCTCTCGATCTACCGGGTTTTCTCAGGAAGGTGGCTGGCATCTCCTTTTTGAGAAAGGGTGAGAAGCTCAGTCATCCGTGAGGGACTCGGAGTAGAGCCGCTACTCCTTTGCGTTGAAAGGAGCCAGCTCAGATGGTTCGGGCATCTAGTAAGGATGCCCCCCTTTGCTCCTCCTTAGAGAGGTGTTCAGGCACAACCAGCTGGCAGGAGGCCACGGGGAAGAACCAGGACTAGGTGTAGAGATTATATCTCCACACTGGCCTGTGAATGCCTCGGAATCCCCCAGTCAGAGCTGGTTAATGTGGCCCGGAAAAGGGAAGTTTGGGGTCCCCTGATAAGCAGTTGAAAATGACTGTGAGTGAGTGACTGAGTGAGTATGAGAGTGACAATGCAACACTAGTTTGAACTGAACTGAAAATAATGTTGCCAGTGAACATAATGTGTGTTTCCTCCAAAACATATTAGGAACCTCATAGTAGTATCAACATGGAGGCTTTCGAGTTGTTGGAATGAGGAAAGTAATGCAACCAACAACTTCTGCTGTGAGTAAATTACAATTAGTAATTAATCAAATTTTTTAACTAAATTGCCGAACATGGATCATAACTCTACTGCCTAAAAATGTAAATGACTAGCTAGCAAAGACACATGGCCACACCGGCTGGCTGCAGATTAACCAGGTGGAGACTACTTCTAAATGTTGAATGTCTCCAACAACTTTCTTTACATTTATATTTCTTCTTAAATTGAAAGCAATATATGATGTGTGAAAACGTCTATTTTGGAGTTATTTTAAGGTGTCGTTTTCTACTCAATATTTACAAATCTATAGGCTAGCAGTTTCACCATGTTTTCAGTTTCTTTTGCAAAGCGAGGCTAAACCTGTTCCAGCTCTGGACACACACACAGATGAATTTGATCTCAATAATCTTGTTTGACTCCAGACATTGGGTGGGTTACATGTGCAATAACATAGTTAATTACAGCTTGAGAAATGTTATCATAAATGATATTTTGTGGACGAAAATGTAGTATATAATACATTATAATATGAAACACAAAACGAGTCAGCCACCAGAAGTTCCAAAGCAGAAAATGAAATTTATTTTAAAATCATTCACCAACTACAAAGACCGGCATAAAAACAGTACATCGTCCTTCATCATTTCCCTTACTTCTTCTACTCTCACCTCCCATCTTCCTCCTCTCTACTCCAGGTACTCACTCCTCAGACTCCCCACGCTGTCTGAGAAGTTGAGCAGCTCCTCCACCTCATCACCCTCCTCATCCTCATCTTCCTCCTCAGCCTCCTGTGATGTCTGCGCCTCCCTCTCTCCTCCTCCTCCTCCTCCATTTCCCCCCAGCTCCAGGTAGCCCTTGGCTGTTTGGTTG
>CAKALG010000651.1:0-10563 GCA_916700815.1 Helicolenus hilgendorfi | reverse complement strand
GGGGAAGTCCGGGTCCTCAAACAGATTCTCCTGCCCTCCACACTCTGCCCTGCCCGCTTCTTTCATGGCTCCTGCTTCTTTTCAACCTGGATCGAACCTTCTGGGTCAGTGGGTGAACCTCAGCCAGCTGTGACCATCCTCACGGCCTCCATGTACATTTCACACTTGTGTTACACCTATAAAAAAAAAAATAGTTACATTATATATTCAGGAAATTTTGCATATTTGTGGTTGAGTGTAAAGATCATAGGCACCAACAGAAAGCTGCACCTTGCTGTAGATGTAGGTAGTTTAAAAGCCTATTTATCTGTGAATATATAGTGTTTTTTTTCTTTTTCTTCATTGTTTTGTGAAGATTTGGACTAGTGTGTTATGTGTATTCATAGCAGTAACATATCAAATCTAACAATATCAGTTCACCTTCCCTCATAAGTCCACAAATATTAATATAATATAATAGGATATATTGTGACACCACTGTATGCATGTAGATAAAAGTGTCTTACAGGGGTAAAACATACTTAGCTGGCTTAAGTACTAAGCATCATATTTTAACTGTTACCCACAATAACAGGGACATGCTGTATAAAGGAAAGCTGTATTAATACTATGAAACTACACTGTAATGTTAGAAACACAGCAGGTTATTGTGTGTCTTACCTTTCTCCTCTTTTAAGCATCTTTCACCTCCTAGCTCTCATTCTTCATAACAACACAGTTAGCCTCAGCTAGCTCGTAATGCCACAGATGTAGGTTGACACAGTTAGCATCTCCGTATCGCTTCATCTTATCATGGTTTCACAACCATATAAACCACAATTACAGTGAGGCTTTTAATCCGAAAGCATGACAGACTCCGTCATGATTGATGATTATATTCAAACCAGGCATATCATGTAAATATAGTCTGTTGTAAAGCCTCTTCCGGTTGGACATCCAGCAGTTCATTCATAAAGTGAATCCTTCCTGTAGCTGCTGTGATGACCACTTCCGCCCCCTAACGGTGGTACCGGAAATGACTTCCTCATTTTCCTCCCATTATTCTTTCTTTTAATTAAAGGATATCAAAAGTCAAAGTCTTTCTTTCTTTCTTTCTTTATTCTTTCTTTCTTTCTTTTTTTCTTTCTTTCTTTTCTAGACCAAATCATAAATCACGTTGCCAGGCAACAGCTTGGGTCCATGTCTACTTCCTGTCAGCTGTTGTCATTCACAGACACTGCAACAGGAAATAAACCAGGACTCATTGGAAATGTTTACATTTACAACTGTGAAATTAATTTTTTTTTTTTGCTGATCAAAAAAGTACTTTTACTTTGAATCATTGAGTACACTTTACTGTTAATGCTTGTTTACTTTAGGAACATTTTGTGGCATGGCAATACCGAAATATTGCAATGTGGTACCTTAATTTCTATTTTAAAAAACCATCAGATCCAGGTACTTAAATAGATAGCAAATTATTTTAAAAAAATATTCAATTTATTGCCTTTAGAGTAATACAAAAATAGTAGATGAATTGACTTTGAAATAATACATTAAATTCATCTTGTGTGTCGGAGAGTGTGTCTTGATTTCCTCAGGTGGTCTTCGTTAGTGAAGATGCTGCTCAGTGTTTTCTATTTAGAGAGACAAAAAGGAAAACATTAAATTGATTCACATAAGATTGTTTTTTTGATTCAATATTGATGCCTACTCCGTGTTTTAGCACAGAGATTAGTTTAATAGGGATATTAACTTACTCTGGGATAGACTGCATGGCAATTTTCACCCATTTTCTTTCCGGATCAGCGCAGAAGAGTCGGTTTTTCTTGGTCTTGATACTGTTTTAAGACAAAGGAAGAAGTTAAGCCATTGCCGCTAATGACAGAGCCATACTGTGTGTTTCTTGTGATGCACTGATTATCATTTCTTACATTACTGCCTTGATGTTGCAGTGATCTGTGACCTCCTGCATTTTGTAGTGTTTCATAAATCTCACTGGAATTGGAGTGTCTTGGTACTCTGTGCAGCAAATGGGACCTTTAAAGAAGAGATATTACAAATATGTCAGCAAAAAAGAGGCAAAGTAACATATTTAAGGAGGCACTTAAATGAGAAAACAGCACAAAATCCAAAGAAATACAGGCAACAACTCATAATATTAGTGAAATGTATATCAGGTGCAGTAAATAACTGCTGACGTCATACTTACTGCTGTCACTCAGCGCCACCAGCAGCACCAGTATAATGGAGACACACACAGCGAGCTTTGCCATCCTTCACACAGCTTCTCTTCAGCAGTGAAACAGTTTGTTCTGATCTGGATTCTCAGCTGGGATGAACTGATGAAGTTAGTCTCTGGCAGTGCAGTTTAAATACTCTGTCAAATGCTAAAGGTAATGCCAAACCTCAGATCAAGGAAGGAGAGCTGGAAATACCAGTGCTGTAATCGGGTCAAGTGGGAAGTATGAGGGCGCGGTGTACTTTTACCCACAACACGGTACAAATTTCCCCGTTTCTCTGGGTCAATAGACAGACTCGATTGATACAAGATACACGTGGGAAGATTTTTATTTTTTAAGATAGCGGCATGATATTATGCTGACGATGAATACTATAAATACCTTCATACCTTGTAAACACTATTAGACACATTTCAAATGCCATTATTTTATAAGAGAGGTGATGTAACTATGTACTCATTTATTCAAGTACTGTACTCCACTACAAATTTGAGGTATATTTGTATTTGATTGCCTTCCTACTTTATGTTTTTACTCCATTACATTTATTTGAGAGGTGTAGTTATTTACTTAACAGGTTCAAATTTCACACACAAGACATGTGATCAGTTCATACAATATGACATGTTTTCATAAATTAAACCCAACTGTATATAAAGTGGTTAATATTTGCTATAACAATAATTTAACACTGACAGGAACTGTTTTGTCGGCGATCCAAACTGACTTTAATGTCCTTCAGAGGCTGAAGTAGTTTCAGTTTTAGAGCTATAGAGTGAAGTCATGTTAGCCTGTCGGGAAGGAGGCTAAAGTTAGGCTAAATTTTGGCAAAGTAAAAACTGTCACGGCCATTTTCAAAGGGGTCCCCTGACCTCTGACCTCAAGATATGTGAATGAAAATGGACTCTATGGATACCCACGAGTCTCCCCTTTACAGATATGCCCACTTTATGATAATCACATGCAGTGTGTTTTTTTAAACGTGTTATTTTCTCCTATTTTAATAATGGTGTATTTGAATGTTTCTGCATACTGGGGTCCCTAAACAGTCTTTGAATTACATAAATTGGGTATCACTGTAAAGCTGAGACTCTTGTGGATCTAATGAGCCCAATTGTATTCATGTGTGATGTTTGTCCCCATAGGAGTCATTTCATTGTAGTGAGACCATTTTTTGAAATTTTACCTCACTGTATAAAATGACCTGTGGTGACTTCTAGGATAATCACAGCCTCATTAAACTTTACAGCAAACAACTAGAGACCTAGAGCATTCAGAGGATGGATGACTTTCCTTGGTATACTGACAATAAGGGGGTTTCTGAGCAGTTTCCAGAACAGAAGTGCTCACCATCCAATCGTTGAAAAATGCAATTCCTGCAGAAATCTCCAAATGTCAAAAGTTTTTGATACCAAATCCCAGCATGTTTTTTTCTATGGTGTTCCTCAAGGTCTTGGTCTCTATTTTGGAGGGATTGCTTATTATTTTTTGATCAATTCTTGAGTGGTAAAAATGGTTAAATTGAGCACCAAATCTGTGTAACAAATGGTATCAACCCAAAAATGCCAAAAAAAAAAAAATCAAACCCAACAACTTATGAGACATAAATGAGCCTGAGAATGGCCATCATATACTTCTATCATATTGTTCTAAGTCCTTATACACATTTTCACAATTTATTTTAATTAATTAATTAGTTTTTTAAATTTCTGATTTATGACTCAAATTAATCTTCAGGTTCCCAGCTTTCAGATGATGTACATCACTTCTATGTGACATCTTCTGTTGACGTGGGTCTGATATGGTTTGATACTGTATATGCTGATAATACGTTTCAAATACTTTTACTTAAGTAACATTTTGAATAGAGTATTTTTATGATGTGATATTGCTTCTTTTACTTACTGCAAGTACAATATCTGAATACTTCTTCTTGCAGCATTGGTGATGAGATCTTATTGTGTCTTATTGACTTCTTGAGATTTGTTTTTCAAGAGAGATCTGAGCACAATAAATATACAACAATAGTTTGACAGGAACCCCAAACCAGACCTCACAACATAACATCCTGCTGACCTTTTTTTTTTTGCTGCACACAGACAACATTATGAGGTAACATAGAAAAGACATTTAGTCTGCAATTATGACCGCACACCGTACATCCAATTATCATTTATACTGATTTAGTATACTGGTTATAATTTGTCAATCGGCATCCACGGTTAATATCACACATCACCGTTGCTTATAATCATCTGTATATATTACAGTGAAATGCAATTATGAAACTGGGATGATGCAGATAAAACCACTAAGTGACAAGCAAGTCAGAGTCAAATCAAGCATGTTTTGTATAACAAAACCTCCAAACATACTAAAACAATCTTCTCTTTCATTTATTTTTCATTGGAATACTGCAGTAGGTAGAATTGGAGCAAATATGATTAAAAAAGTTATTTTTATAAAATGGTCACTATATCCTGACAATACTACATGAGACAAGTAATCTGAAAAAAAATCATGTGCCTCTGTGTCCTCCGGTGTGCTCTAGTGCTCCTAATAGCATCTGCAAGATTTCACAGACCAGAGGAAAACAACCAATCAGAGCTGATCTGGAGTCTGCCATCTCTGAGCAGCTGTCAATCACTCTCGAACTCCGATCAAACGGTCAAACCAGGCAGCGCTGATCAAATATGAATCAATATTCTGTTACTGTAATGCTTATTTCTCTCCTCAAATGTTTTCAGAAACATCTTGTAGTGTGCTGTTTAGCTGTAAAATGAGAATGTCTGTCACCCGGCAGCCATGTTGAGGTCAGTTGAGGAAATACCAAGCACCGCCCACCAGCCAGAGCACGGCCAATAGGAACGCTAAATAGGAAAGTTCTCTCTGAAATGACCTGTGATTGGCCAAAGTAGATTTTCTAAAGCCTAAAACAGAGCCATGAGGAGGTGCAGAAGTCTAGTTTTCTCTCCCAACACTTGAATTACAATATGCTGAAAGGTTATTGTGGATTTTTTGCCCAATGATGCCAAAAATATACTGCCTACCCCCTGCCTACTTTTCACAGAAGATCATTTTGACATGTCTCAGTAACATGAATGATGGCTGAATTCCATTTAGCTGCTTCAGTTTCAGGGTCCTGGTATTGAGCGTGCTGCCTCACTGTCACACTGTCATGGCTTGGAACAATTGTTAATGTTGTTAGTAACACGTGTGCTGTGACGAGCCAAAATGTCTACTCAATCAACTCCACATCCTAAATGTATTTACAGTAATTTTAAACAGTTATTTCCCGTGATAGATTTGTTTTCTCAGCTCACTGGTTTGGAGTGGGCTGTGAAAAAGTCAAGGCTTATTGAAAGATCACAGCCGAGCTGTCTTCTTAAACCCCTTCTTCTCTCTGTGAGTAGGTGTCATTTGATGTCTTGTTCTCACGATAACCTGGTGTCCTAAAATATCCCTTTCATGAAAGGAAAGGTTTTTTTTACTTTTTTAAAGTCTGTTTTAAAGAAATACGCCAATATGTACATTGAAAGAGCTTTTATTTCTAGGAAAAAAAGTGCCTTTAAAAGATACATAGATAGATAGATGTTGATGCTGCATACTAACTGAACTGTGGATTTTGTCCCCTGTTGCTTACATTTGAGGTGCACTGAAAAGAGTTCACGTCACATCTAGTCTGAACAAGGGGAATATTACAGTGACCAATAACTCTTTTATGTGAGTATTGTTTTAAGATTTGTCTCATTGCTAATGTAAATCAGAGACAATAATAAAGTTGAGTTATAATGCCGTGACAATGCGCTCTGCAGGAAATCAGTGGTGACTTAGTGTATGTGTTTCAAACATTGTGTGGTTTTGTTGGAAAGTTCGTAATGCACAATTGGACAAAAGTTAAGCGTTTCGTGACCTATTTCAGCGCACCCCATGCATGCACTTTTTTCCTTTGATGCATGGTTCTTGAGTATATAGTAAGTGTTCCTCTGACCTAGAAAAGAACCTCAAAGCAACCTACTTATAGGGGCCCACACGGTGCACAACGAGGTCTTCAGTGAAACTTCATCCTCTCTAAATTTCAAATGTCAAATTCTTTGCTTCGATTAAATATATTCAGCCTTTAACAGAACTACGTGCACAGTGAGGAACCACATCTGCGTAACTTCCAATGTCGTACTGACTCTACAGTGCTCTTTGTTGTATCGAGGTGTGGTGACGGGAACACCCAACAATCACAGTTTCTGTCTGTTTAAGTCGTTTGTAATTAGATGTTCAATTCTTTTTTACATTTTGTCAACATGTTACTGTCAGTGATACACTGGGTGCCTGTTCAATTCATATCCATCGTGTAATTGTGATAAACCATAATTCAGTGATATTAATTCATTCATCTTGACAGTAAAATCCCAGAAATGATGCTGAACGATGATATTTTTATTTTTATTCTGCAACTTGACCTTTAAACAACAACAACGTTTTTACGGTTTCTATGTAGTTTTTCCAAATTGATATGATCTGTGTATATATGTATATAATAAATGTGTGTGTGTGTGTGTGTGTGTGTGATATATTTCCCTCCCCAAATCTTCCCCTTTTTTTCACATTGGGGAAAATGAGGGGAATTTCTGTGGTGGTGTAATACTTGCTGTGTGCAGATCGCATTAGTGGAAGTTTCCTGCTCCTCTGAGGAATATAAAAGGCAGCTGTGATGAGCAGCTCAGTCACCACAACCTCTCAACAACTCCACCTGAGGACAGACGAGAGAGACAACAGCTCAGCTCAGAGTCACTGCTGCACAACACAGAGGAAGACATGGTGTCAATCAGAGCTGCAGTGATGGTGATCACGGTCCTTGCCGCTTGTCTGCTGGCCACAAATGCATCTACTGGTATGTACTGTTTTGTTTATTTATTTGCACAGACATACAACGTCTTAAAATCCAAATAAAAAAATAATAAGAAATGTGACAGGAGAGGTCAAGAAGCCACAGGTATACAACGGACCTCCCCTCAACATAAGGACAAAAAGAAAAGAAAAGAAAATTAAGCTTAAGTAATTTAAAAATACGAAAAATACAACAAAATAAGCAGAAAAACTCACCAATCAGTAGAAAACAATCCAATAAAAAATAAATAACTACATGGAATTTTTTGTTTTCAAATTTTGTTTTGTTTTTAAATTTTGTTTGTTATTTAGTTCCATCCTCACAATGATAGACACATTTCTCTTAATTTTTCCAGCATCTAATTCATCTTTTCTCTTATTTCACAGCGTATCACGGATGCTGTCGAAGTTACATGACAGGCAGAATACCGTTTCCTAAAATCAAGGGGTACTCGGTCCAGACTGTCACACAGCTGTGTCACATCAATGCCATCATGTGAGTATCTCCTCCTTCTCAACCAGAGAATATAAATAACACATGAGACATAATGTTCATCATAAGTATACAGATATTCATTTTGTTTCTTTCCTTTTAGTTTCCACACACCGAAGGGCAGAGCATGCACCAATCCTGCTCACAACTGGGTGATGAGGTACATCAACCTTTTAAGGTAAGATAACTAAGAAACAGCATCATTCTGTAAGCTTTGAAATGTATTTGCACACGAGTATGGCTAAAATAATAAAACAAAAATCAATTCTCATTGCAGAAATGAAGCAGAATTGGTTCACATCAAGACGTCACAGGTGCAGAAGTAGAGTTATTCTGCTATTTGAAGAGAGACGGTGGAGCCTGAACTGCTTTCTGCCTGTTATCCAGTAACCAATGATGTTTCAATGAACTCCTGTTTGAAGCTAGTTTAACAAAACTGCTGATAATCATATTTTTAAAGTGCTATTACACAATACAGGCATTAGCTCAGTTGTAAATGCATTATATAATATTATTTTTATATTCTTTGGTTTTATAAAATGTTATATTTGTACATGTTGTAATATAAACTCATTAAAGTTTTGTTAAAAAAAATAATAAGATGTGACAGGTGTCTTAATGAAAACACTTGTCTGTGTGTTTAAACTTTACACAGAACTGAAATAACAACAGCTTAACACTTACCTGACAGCATACCAGCTCTTATCTCTCATTGTTTATTTAGTCAAGGTGAGAAATTCCAGCTCTGGAAGTTTTGTGTCCTGTAATCAAAACGTGGTAAATGTTTAAACACAATGAGGTGAAAGTCCTGTGACATCAGAACGAGGAAGCTGAGAGCTGCTTATTTGAAGCACGCAGCAGAACAAGTATTTCCATGTTGACACAAACGCTGACATCAGCTGTAATGAAGTGTAATGAAGTTTAAATAATAGGTGTAATGATTTTCTGAAGGGACTCCTACTATTGTAAACGAAGTCCTTTAACAAAGGGACTATCAACTCTTTAAGAACAATTTAAATACCTTTAAAGGGCCAGACACCCTCGACTTCTTGAACCAAGATTATTCTCTAAATGTCACCTTAGTTTTAATGCTTTATAATACTCATTTAAATAAACATGCAACCAAAGGTGTGGCATTTTTGGTTGCATTATTACATAATAAATTGTTTTGTGCATTATTTAAACACATAGTCCCATAGTCAATGACCTATTTGTTGCAGTGCAACATGAGATTATATAAAAAGGCAGCTTCCTACTTGCAGACGAGACAGGAAGCAGACACATTAATTGTCCTCCTATTGAAACTGTCTGTCAGGATGCTGTTGATTATATGTTAAGTGTTTATATAGACAAGTTGTGCAGTGAAGTTCAGCTTGTTAAATTTAAATTAAAAAAAAAACAACCCAATATATAAGCATTTGGAGCTTTGCTAGACAATTAAATGATGATTAAAATAGAATGGGGAAAATTGATATTAAAGAAAAAATAAATTTTCAGGAAGGATGTAACAATAAATTCTTAACATGTGGGTGTCCTTATTATGAAATTGTCTAATAAGCAATAAAATAACACACTGACAGAGTATTTAGGGACTACGTTTGGTCTATTAAAGGTACAGTGTGTAGGACTCTGGTGCCATCTAGTGGTGTGGTTGCAGATTGCAACCAACTGATTACCCCGCCACTCACTCCGACGGCGATTGCAAAACTGTGGTAACGTCGTTCACCTCGCTCAGAGGCCATTCTTACCATAATGACACTACTTTAGGAGCAACAAATATCAGCTGGCGGTACCACGGTTTTGCACTCACGTTACTGCAGTTTCCCAAGCGTGTCGGAGAACTATGGTAGGCTACGGGTAACGTAAAAACATGAAAGGCTCTCTCTAGAGTGTTTGGTTTGTCCGTTCTGGGCTACTGCAGAAACATGGTGGAGCAACATAGTGGACTCCGTGAAGAGGACCCGCTCTCTATGTAGATATGAAGGGCTCATTCTAAGCTAATAAAAACACAACGATTCTTCAGGTGATTATACACTCATGAAAACATAATTATGAAAATTATTTCTGCTAATAGATCCCCCGAAATGTGACACACTGTTCCTTTAATAATTTAATTTAGTTTCTGTCCACCTTCAAACATTGTCATATTTCTTATTAATAATATTATGATTAACAGATTCTGTTCCCCAGTAATTTTATCTTGATAAAGCAATTTAAATATACAAAACCTGACCTGTAAACTACTTCATGTCATTTCAACATCACCCTAACACTTGTACATGAAGTTGTGTAAAATAACTTTTTGGACACTAGATGGCGATAGAATCACTTCAAAGAAGAAGTGCAGTCAAATGAGGTCTCAGCTAGACTTTTATAAAGTTTTGCTGTTTCAGGGCTATTTGTGAGTGAAAATGTTTCATCACGCAACATGATGACGTTCAGTACTGGATCACACAGTGATGTGGACTTTTAGCTGCATCTCCGCACCCTTCTCTTAAAATATTTGCACATTATGAGTGGGCTTCAGGTCTTTGAAGTGTGATTTAATCTGCTAACAAATTACACTTTTATCACGGATGTGCTTCATCACTGGCCATCAGCTGTCGGCGAAGCTGTTGGCAACACCAACAAAAGCCGAACAAACGCACAAATGAGCGTTTTCTCCTGTCGCATGAATCCATCCCAAATGACGGTCCGGAGCCACGCTCGCAGCCACTATTACATCACCTCCACTGTTCTGCACCACTGTGCAGAGTGCTTTTCTATGAATAATACAGAGAGACTGGGGGAGAGAGCGAGAGGGACATGGACATGGGTTGCTAAATGACAGAGGGAGTACATCTTGGAGTTGAAACATCACTGAATGGGAGTTATATGTGGAATACACGCCGTAAATAATCACATCAGACACTAATGCATGGATTCTGGTTTTAGCTTTATTGAATTAATGAATGAAACACATTC